>JAZKJV010000465.1:600000-790169 GCA_037367405.1 Ottelia alismoides
TTTAAATAAATCTTCAACAACATATAATATTCGTAATTATTAAAGTAATATATATTTATTATCAATTTAAAATTGATAATTATACGGATATTATAACCTTTATAAAATGAATATGATAACATGAGTTTCTGATATCAATGGTAATTTATCCTCTTACTCAAAAATAAAAAATACAAATCTTGAAACCATTTAGGGGCAAATATGAAATAATCTCCCCCTATGTAGCAACATGACACTCCTCGCTGCAAATCCGCCTAACTTCGAGCTGTCACCAAGAAGAAGAGGTCCGGATGGATATGAGGGGCTAAGGCCGACCAAAAGGGGATCAAATTGGAAGCAGAGCTGGAGGAGTTTACTTATAGGCTACAAAAAAGGGGAACTTCGATCGAAGTTGCTACTTGATTCGAGGGAGATCGATGGGATATTTGGCCATGGCGTAAATTACGAGATCTAATCTCCAGGAATCACGCGACATTCCGTGGCAGAGCATGATAACCTCGAGCGGGATAAATGGAGAAGAACCGGATTCTAACAGATCCACAACTCGAAGAAGAGAGGGGTAAGTTAACCTGAGCCAACAACGGACAACATCTGGTTCGTCCATGTGGACCAAACAAAAAATTCCCCGATCGAAATTATCTGTAAAATCAGTAATAAATAATAAATGATTTTATTAATTTTTTATTAAAAAGTAAAAAATGTTTGTATTAAAGTAGTATTTTATACATATTTTTTTACTTTTAGAGGCTTTTTATTATAAGTTAATATTTTACATGTAAAATATATATAGGTAGAACCATAAGTGTTATGATTTTTGAATTTTATTTTATATTTTATTAATTTATACATGTATTATATATATTTTTTGTTTATTTTGATATATTATATTTTCTTAATTTATATGTATACTCAATTAATTATGTATATCTATATTATAGGTATATATATAAGTATACTCTACCTATGTATTAGAATATATTATTTATTTTATGTTCTTTTTGGATGATTTTGTTTAATTTAATGATATATATATGATTCAAATAATATTTTCAATTTTACAAAAAATAAAATAATTTGAAAATGATAAAGAATAAATATATTGAATATAATATACATGTATATTGCACAATAGGGGTGCAAAACCTAACTTTTGCATAATGACTCCAAATTGAATGAAATTACCTTCATTAAATAGATTATTAAAAGTTATATAAAATTAAAGGTGATTTTGGTCCATTTTGATACAGTATGGAAAAGATACAGGTATGTGAAGTTTTTATTTTGAGTTTTCATTTTTTTTCGACCTAGGTACTCTATGCATTATTTTTCTGTGAAATCAATTTTGTATTTTTCTTTGTCTTTTTATGTACAATATTCATGTCATGGTTTTTATTTTTTGAGATATAAAAAATAAAATAAATTGATGCAAAAGAGTAATTATAGATGAATTAATACTTAGGATTTTTTTGTTTTTTCTGTACAACTCATATGGCCCATCTCCCCCTACTTTATTCCTTATCGACCAAGTCATCATGGTGACTGGGTCTTGAGATTTAGGGGAATTCATTACATGTTGTATCTAATTTTTTATTTTCTTCCTTTATTCTTTAGTTTTGGAATTAAATACATTAAATGTACAATATTTTATACAGTATTTTGTACAAATTATAGTGTTTATTTTGACAAAGTAATGATATATACATGAATGTAAATAGGAATTTAAGGCCAAAAGAAAAGAATAAAGGTGATGAAATGGAGATTCAACACCTATGATGTTTGACAAATCAGATCCGACAATCGTTGTATCGACCACTATTACGGTACTTGGATCTCAAACAACCAAATAAAACATCAATCAAACCATAATATAGATAAAGTATTAAAAAATGCATGATAAAAGTTATTATACCCTACATAAAGATGTTTATAGATAGAAAGTGTAGGGGCCAAACTACTTATAGCAAATCACGAATAGCTATAATTATTGTCAATTATTAAAACAAATAATTGTATTTTTATATATTTATGCTTGTTGATTTTATGTGAGTTTTTATTTTTATTTAATATTTACATATTTTTAATTCTTTTATATTTTTATGTTTTTAAATTTTTAAAATTTTATTTTCTTTTTATTTTTAAATTTTTTAGTTTGGTTAGTTTTTAAAGAAATAGTATATATTTATATATTAATATGTATATTATAAATAATATGCAGAATTTATATCATAAACAAATATAAAAATATAAGAAATATATATAGGTACAATCCTTTTATTTTTTCAAGGGCTTAAAAAATATATTAATTACTCATAAATAATAGTACTAGTAATAATAGGTATATAGTTATTAATATATATAGTTTATATATGGTTTTATATTTTAAATATAGATATATACAGTCGAAAATTATAAAATAATTTTTTAATGTTTTTTATATTTTTCTCTATTTTATGAATTTTCTTATAATTTTTGCTATTAGGTATTTTCAATTGATTTGAATGCACGAAACGAGGAATGAGATAAATAGGCCAAACTATTTTGGGCTTTAAAAATAGATAATAAGTATGAAATTACTGAAAATTATTTTTAATATATAATATATAATAAAAATAAAAACATAGAATATAAACAAATATTTTAAATTTTTAAAAGGAATTTTTCTGATTTTTATTGGGTTTTTTAGAGTTTTTCAATTTTTAGTGTTTTTCTTTTATATTTTTTTATTTCTTTGTCTAGAGTTATAATATACAGTAATATATACTATTATTTTTTGGGGAAGTGTTAAGATAGGTTTTAATATTTTTTATTTTTGTGTCTAGATTGGGAATAAATATATCCTATTTAATTTTTAATAAATAGGAAAATACAAGGAAATGCCAAATAAAAATATGGATGTGCATCTGAAATATTTAAGGGATTCACAATAATTTTCTAAAAATTTATAGGGCATAAGAGTTATATACTAAAAATAGATATGTACATAAATAATTACAAGCCTAGCAAGGATATATCAACAATAAAAATAAAGTTTGAGGACTTACATGCAAATAACCCCAAATATTACATGTATTACACAATTGTTTTGACTAAATGGAAATAAATGAATTTGAAAGGTATTTTTATTTTGTATTATATATTTTATTTTTATATTTACATATTTTCTATATTTATACCTTATTAACTTACATATTTGCATATTTTTATGGTATTTTTCTTATTTTTTATTTACTTAAATAAATATGTTTATGTCTTAGATAGGTATAGTTTACCAATAGAGTCTATTACTTTATTTATTTTAATGCATTTTTATGGCATTTATTTATTTTTATTTTTTACTTGTCTTTTGAATAATATTTACAAATATATAAAATTATAAAGGAGTTAAAAATATAATGAATGAATATATTGAATATTATATACATGTATACAATAAAATAGGGATCCAAAAATCAACCTTTGGTTTGCACTCAGAATTAAATGAAACCACCTTCATTAGATTGATAATTAAACTTTATGAACAATAAAGGTGAGTTTGGTAAATTTAGATTATGTATAGAGGAGATACATGTTTGGAAAGTTTTCTTTGTGATTTTTTGTCTGTATCCTGGGTGCACTGTGTATTATTTTTATTTAAAATTAATTTTATACTTTTCTTTGTATTTTTACGTACAATATTCCTATAGAGGGTTTTATTATATGATACATAAATAATGGAAAATAAAATAGGTCCCAAAAGCCTACTACTGAGTTATAGAATTAGGATATATGTATGGTGTTTTCTATATATTTGGATGCCCTATCTCTCCTACTTTATTCCTTGTCGATCATGTCATCATGCTGACTGGGTCTTAGGGTCTTGGTTCACTGAGTGTCTTTGATACTTCATTCCTTTTCTTTTTTTCTTTTTTTCTTTTATTTTTGAATTTAATATAGTATTTACAGATCATTTATTGAGTATTATTTTGTATAAATTAATGTTATATATATGCATTTAGCTAGGGGTTTACGTCTAAAATCAAAGAATAAAGGTGATGAAATGTAGATTCATCATCCCTATACTTGCCTTTACTAGCCCTAGCAAACATGTATACTAATAAGTGCAAAAAAAGAAAGAAATTGGAATAACTTTTGACTTTTAAACTTGTCTTCATAAAATCAAAGTTTGAAGCTCAGTTAATACCTTTGGATTCTTAGTATGTTCAGAATCACATCATGGTTAGGAAGTATGACACAACAACCCTTACGTTCCATAATCCTCTATCAAGTTCAATTCACGGTATGGTCAGAACCATCCTTTTAGTCGCATACTCTTTCAACCTTGAAATGATAAGAACAATGTGTGTGTGTTGTGTTAACTCTTCCTAGAAAAATCACTGAACTAACAAGAAGTCTCCTCCTCTGGAAACTCTCCCTCCAGGAGACAGATATTTCCTTCTAAGGTCAGGTTCATGCTAGTTCACAACCGAAAAGGGAGAAGCAAGAAGAATGGGAAAAGAAGTGGAAATGACCAGTGTAGTCTCATTTCCTTATGAAACTCATCCAAGTAACCGAGTCTTCACAAGGAATCCAGATTTTTCTGGAAGTTCAATATTTTTGTGGAGTTTTTGGTGTAGGATTCTTTTTAGATATTTTATTTGTATTGTGTTGTTTTACATTGTTGTTTTGCCCCGACGGATATAGAATCTTTTGGTCCGTCCATGCTTTGAAGTCTTCAAAAAAATTGTGATAGTAGACCCATTACTTATCCGAAGCATTGTTTCAATCCAGACTCAATTCGTTAGATGTCTTTGCTATTATAGGAAGTGCGTTGAACTACTGATGAATCAATGATTCATCATATCAATATCTTGATCTTAGCAAAATCCCCGAAAAAATCTGAAATAATTGTCCATAAAATAAATAAATTAACAAAATGACTCTTGTAAATAAAACAAACTAATTATTGTATATTAGATTGTACAAAATAAATTACCCATAAAAGCCGCAAAATAAAGGATTTTTTCACCTGTAATAGCCCAAAACTTCATGTATTTTTAATAATTTCATTTCAACTCCTTTTTGGCTAATTCTTTATCTAATATGTTCCTAAAAATTATATAAAAATATAAAAAAGTATAAAATAAATTTTAACTCAAATAAATGCTCCTAGATCCCAAAGAGAAAAAGCCGTAAAGTCCAACTTTCAGGCCAAATTCCTACTCCATATAAACTCCAAATTCACCGAACTCACTTTTAAAGTTCAAGTTAGAAAATTATCTATCCAACGGAAGTGGTTTCATTAAAATCGGATCTCATTTGCAAAAGTTGGATTTTGGGACCTAGATGTATATTGTATATTATGTATATATTCATTCTTTCTTCATTTTTTATTTTTATCTTTCTTAATTAATAAAAATGCAAAAAATCATCGTTGTATTGTATTTTGATTTTATATTTTAGTGTATTTTTCTGTTGTATATATCTCTTATTAAAAAGATAAAAAAATATAAATTAGAAAAATAAAAAGAAACATGTACATGTTGTCTGTCTTCTTTTGTAAATTCTCCATTTTTTCTTCTCTTTTATTTTATTGTATTTTAGTAGCCTACTTTATTTATTTATTATTTATTTCATATTCTCTACAATAACTTCTCTTCCACCACCAACTTCCATTCAACTCCACCATTTTTTTAATAACCTCCAATTCAACTCCATTAATAATACAACCTCCCATTCGACTCCACCACTTTAATAACTTCTCATGTCTTCTCTTTATATATATCCCATCCTCCTCATTTTGCACTTGATCCATCTTTATGTGAGGAGAGTCTAGTTCCCGGAGTTGAATCAGTGACAACGACGCAACCCGGTCGAGCGACGATGACCCTCTCTCCGGTGAGATCCGTTGGCTTCTTGGTCAACATCGCAGCCGCACCCATGCGCTGCTCGAGCTCATCGCTCGCCGGCGATTCGAGCGAAGACTGTGCTCTCGTGAGCACAACATAGGCGACCGCGTTCATCGTAGGTAAATTTTCCCTTTTATTACTAATAAACATTTTTATTATCTCACATTTTTATCACATTACCACCACTGCACATCCATTTATTCATCTACTTCATCATATTACCACAAATACTATTTTTTCACATTTATTTCATTCTCTATTTAAAGAAAATTAAAAAATTTAAATCTAAAACAAAAAATCTATTACAACAACAAAAAAATTTTAAAAAAAGATAAAAAAAATTAAAAAAAATGGAAGGAGACAGCAGGCGCTACCCACCGCCCCCTCCCTCTCCAGCCGGCCTCTTCATCGCCGCTCCTAGCCACGGAAGGCGGCGCCCCTCCGCGCGCGGCCTCGCCACGACCGCGCTGCACCCAACCGCGCAAAGCAACGCCGCTCTCCGCCAGCTCCACCTCCAGCCAGGCCGCACACAACGTCCCCTTCATCCGTGCCAACGGCTGAAGCCGCGCCGCCCACCGCGACCACCTTCCACCACCTCCGTCCTCCGCCGCGGTCGCGTACGCGGCGCCGCCACCCCTCCTCGCCGTCGACGTGCGGGGGTGGTTCGTCGCCGACCCCATCTCCCTGTGTGCCCTAGCCATCCTCCCAAGGAAGAAGGTTCGATTTTTTTATTTTTTATTGTAAAAATTACAAGTTTCCCCGCTTAAGTTTTTGTAATTACTATTTAGTCCATGTGCATAAGTTTGAGTTGTCTGTTTAATTCAGCTTTGCATGGATTACCCTGTGTTTGTGCGTTAATTTGGACTTCAATCTTGCATCTTTTTATTCAAGGAAAAATAGCATTATGTTGAGCAACAAATTATCTACCATATGAATATTGATTTGTATTTTGTTGATTTGTGGGTAATTAATTTAAAGTGTTTAACTGAAATATTGCATACTTTACCCATTTTGAGCACTTAAATTCTTATCTCACTAACTGTTGCTCCAAATATTCCACAAAAATTTGATATGATGCCTTGAAGTGTGATTGAATTACTACCCAAATTTCATCCAAAATAAAGTTGTCATGTGCCTGAAATAAATTATACAGTGATTTGGGTATTTGATTTTTACTCAAATCCACGTACATCATTTTGCGAAATTTAACTCTCCTGGATTGTTGGTATAAATATCTATTTGGGATAATTCTCTCTGGCTAATTTGACATTGTGGATTTATTAGGATTTAATTACTCACAGTCACTCTGTTTTCACTAAAAAATCTATAAAAAATTCATGTTTTGTCAAAAAATTACAAAAATATTATTGTAGTGTCCTTGCATCATGTTTTCATTCCAATAAAAGTTTCATAATTTTTGCTAACTGTTTGTGTGAGAAATTGCAAAAAAAACCATAAAAAGCGGACATTTTTCATTGTTGCATTCTAACCCTGAAAATACAAAAAATGTGTTTTGTGTTCCTCTTTAGATTAAGTTTACTAGAAAAATACAATTTGGCTAAATTGGACTTATTTTCTATTAAAATTAATTTGTCCTAATTGTGTGCTTTCTAGCATCTTAATTCAGCCGCATCTTGTATTTGGCATTCATTTTGCATTAAAAAAATATAAAAAATCCGTACTGGAAATCTACATCTAAAGTTTTGAATTGACCTCAAGTTGTTCCTTTGCCTCCCATTGTTCGACCCTAGACTTGGCCGAGATATAAATTAAAGCTGAGACACTCTTCACAAAGATATTCTCTCGGTTCTGACTGATTCGCTAAGTACACGTACTACAACGAACGCAAATTATAACACGTATTCAACGACTCGTCAACTACCAATTTTGGCAATCCCCAAGAATGGTTCTTGAGCCACCCTTGATAAAAGCATCCTAGTATCGTCCCGACTTAGACTTCAAGATCTGTCATGGGTTGAGCTAAGTTTTAAGTGTGAGGTTTTTGGTCAAGCCACTGTCTCCAGAGTCGTATGGATGACTTGAAGGGTTCTAGTTAGACACATTGAATTGACACATGAACATAGTCTCATGGAACCTAAAGAATTAAGTCAAGGCGACCTGAAGTATCTCAATTCTAGTCCTTAATGGGTTCCTATGAAATTAGATGGATTAAGTTCTTGACCAAGCTTCTATCTTCGGACTTTATTTAGACTTGTTCAATTATCTTGATCATTCTGAAAAATGCAAATGCTATATACAATGCAAGTAAATCTTTTGTGAGGAAATTTTCTGATTTTCAACTTTATTATTTTTTGAAAACGTTTTACCATTTTTGAAAACATCTCGAGGAATTTTTATGGAGTTTGAAAATTTTGAAAATTTTAGGTATTTTTAAATAAAGGTTAGTGAAAGATGTATGTGTGTATATTTACACAGGAGTATGTACTTATGTACAAGAATTGGTTGTAGATTTTACACTAGGGTTATACAGGAGATAATTGTTATGTATAGATGTTTAATATTAATATTATTTATTATATATAAGGGTTATTCATATCTTGATAAATAATTTTATTTGTTGTAGTTATGTACAAGGTTCTCAAATTAATTTAAACGTATTTTAACAAACATTTTGAAAACCTATTTTTACAAACACTTACAAAATTGAAAAGAATTTTGCAAAAATTGTCCAAACAATATATATGGATTTTCAAGATCTTTTTTTTTTCAAATCATTTGCCAAGTAATTTTCAAACAATTTATTCAAACAAATAAATAAAATGTTGCAAATGTTTACAAATGATTTTACAAAGGCTTGAAAACATTTCATAGAGATTTTCCAAGCGGTTTTTAAAATATTTTTCAAGATATTTGCCATCTATTTTCAAATAATTTTGCAAAATAGTTTTAAAGCAATTTATTACTCTTATTTATGAAGAATTTTAAAAATTTTATGCATAATTAATGTGTTTTCTTTATAGTTGATTAATCATATAACCTGACCTATATAATATATTAGCCTTATTATTCAAAAATACGAAAGTACGAGTTGTGGCCGAAATATATAAAATGTATATGCAACCACCCTATTCTTAACATGAGCTATGTCCTCATAATAATCAGAGATAAAAAGAAAGAAATAACCTGTGCTAAGTATAGGAAAGACTATACTACAACGGCTAAAGAATTAGAAGTCCATCGTCCCCCCTATACTTAGAATCAGCTAATCCTAAGTATAGCGAACTGCATACAAAATGGAGATGATCAAGGATCAGAATTTACGAAATTAAATGGGCTCGACTTGTCCCCCTTATATTTAGGATAAAATATCCCCAAGTATAGACAGACTATCAGCAATTTAGGAGATATGCGAGAGAACTAATAATGAATAAACCGAAACTCATCATTCCTATACTTAAGATGAATCATATCCTAAGTATAGGACATATGAATGGGATGCGTGCCACAAGGAAGAACGAAAGAATTGAAAATTTGAAACGAAAAGAAGAAAAGAAGAAAACTAATCAAAGATGTTTTGGGAGTCATTGTTTGGCACCACTAATGTTGTTGTTGTGAAATCTTCATCAAAAAACACTTGAATTGAATCAACAATGCCCGGGAATGTGTCGCGCTCTAAATACAACTTCGGCAATTGGTCGTTGATAGTGAATGCTTGTATGTCAGGAGACAACTCGAATATCAAAATGATTCCATTGTCACACACATTTCTGACTATGAAGAGCCATGTCCAATTACTCTTTAATTTACCTTGAAATATCTTCAACTTCACATCGAACAACCATACTTTCTATCCATGTTCAAAGGTATTTCTTATGATATGTGCTAGTGTTTGACCTTCTCTTTGTATATTAAGTTGATATCGTAAGTGTAGTTTCTGAATTCCGAGCTTGTTCAGATCTAATTTTCTTTATTGATCACCTTTCTATGAATCGAGGTTACAGATGTTAACTGCCCAAGAGATTTGTGAATGATTTCCACAGGTAGATGGAAATGCTTTCTGTATACAAGATGATAGAGTGACATGCCTAAAGGGGACTTGTAGGCAGTTCTGTATGCCTAGAGAACTGAATTCAGAAGTTGTGACCAGTTCTTTCTGTTCGGCTTCACAAGTTTCCCAGGATCGTCTCGATCTCTCTGTTTGATAATTCGACTAAGACATTGGATTGAAGATGATAAGGAGATGCGAATCGGTGATCGATGTCATACACTTTCACTAATCTCTTGACCTCTTTATTGATGACATGACTACCCCTGTCTAAGGTCAGAATTTTCAATATCCCGAACCGCAAAATAATGCTATCTTTCAGAAATTTATAGATCATTCTGCTATTGGTGGCTCGAGTAGGGACAACTTCAATCTATCGACTCACATAGTCCATTTTAAACAAGATGTATTCGTAGCCTTGACTATTAGGAAATAAACCCATGAAATCAATGCCCCATGCATCAAACACATCATATATCTGCATGAATTTGAGGGCCATAGAATCTTTCTCATCGAGGGTTTTTCCCATTTTCTGACAATGCATGTTTTGACATATTCATTGGCATCCTTAAATAGTGTGGGCCATAAGAGGCTGCACTTCAATATATATGTTGTCATTCTACTTGGTGTCCACCAAATTCAAGCTTATGCACTGCTCGAGGACACTTGTGTACTCATCCAAAGGACACCGACACCAAATGCAATATGCTCCTTTCCTGAATAGGTATGGATTTTTCCATTGGTAGAAGTGGATATAGGACATGAATTTGTCCTTGATTCTTGTCCAATCTTGTGGAACTACCCTAGATATGAGATAGTTCACAATATCAACATACCAAGGGAGATATGCCATGCCGAGAATTGATTCATCAAGGAAGGTTTCTATTATTGATGCATTACTCAGCTGAGTTTCTTAGCATTCTATTCTGGACAAGTGATCTATTACCATGTTTTGAACTCCAGGTTTGTCTCTAATTTCCAAATCAAATTCCTGAAGGAGAAGGATCCATCAGAATAGGTGTGATTTTACATCCTTCTTTTGCTGTAAATATATGATAGCAGAGTAGTTAGTGAAAATGATGACTTTTGATTTGAGAAGATAGGATCGGAACTTCTCTAAAGAGAAAACCACTGCCAACAAATCATTCTATGCAACTATGTGATTTCTATGTAAAAGTATTGCTGGTGTAGTGGATGACATAGGGCAATTTATCTCTTCTTTGTCCTAATATAGCCCCAACTACAAAATCTGATGCATCTGTCATGATCTCGAATGGGTGAGACCAATCGGGTGGCTGTAGGACTGGAGCCTGAGTGACTAGCTCTTTCAACTAATAAAATTATTGGAGAACCTTCTGATCAATAATGAATTCTATCTCCTTATAGAGAAGCTCTGTAAAGGTCGGGCAAGTATACTGAAATCCTTGATGAATCTTATGTAATATCCCACATGTCCAAGGAATAACCTCACATTCTTTACATTCTGAGATGACTCTAATTTAGCAATGACATCCACCTTTGTTGGGTCGAATTCCATGCCTTGCTTGAAAACAATGTGGCATAGCACAATTCCTTCAGTTATCATGAAATGACTATTTTCCCATGATAATACCAAATTCATTTCACTGTATTTCTGTAATACTCTGTCTAGATTCATAAGACATGAATCAAAGCTGTCACCGTAGACTGAGAAATCATCCATGAAAACTTTGAAAAACTCCCGACCATATCGGCAAAGACGACACACATACATCTTTGGAATGTGGAATGTGAATTGGACAATCCAGAGAGCATTCTTCTAAAAGCATAAATGTCGAATGGGCAGATGAATGTTGTCTTCTCTTGGTCCTCAAGGGCGATTGCCACTTGGATGTACTTGGAATACCATCGAAGAAGCAGAAGGTTTCTTCCAACCAATCTTCCAAGCACTTGATCAACGAATGAAAGAGGGAAGTGGTCCTTCTTTGTAGCTGATTTTAGGCGATGGTAATCAACAAATACACACGTCAAGATGTTGGTATTCGAGTAGAGATCTCCTCTTCTTGATCATTCTTAACCACAATGAGCCCTGATTTCTTTGAAACAACATGCAGGAGGCTCAACCATTTGGAGTCAAAGATGGGATGAATAAAATCTGCTTCAAACCATTTTGGGATTTCTTTCATCACTACATCCTGAAGATTAGGGTTCAATCATATGTGGAATTATCTGGATGGTTTGGAGTCATCTTCAAGATAGATGTGGTGTGAACACAAGGTCTGATTTATCCCACAAAAATCCAAAACTTTCCAACCAAGTGACTTGAAGCTCTTCTCTAGAACTTCGAGAAGTTGAGATTCTTGTTTCAAAGTTAGCCTGCTGCTGATGATGACCAGATACATGTTTTCTTCACCCACAAGGAAGGCATACTTTAGACCTGTAGTGAGCGGTTTCAATTTAGGTAATTGTGGAGTCTTCTCTACGGGCACTTCAGAAACTATGCTGGTAGATGGATGATGTGATGAATTCAATAAGGTATCTTCCATCTCAGTCACTACTACTTTGATAATAATGTACCAAACATATATGCAAAGAATTCTTCTTATTTGGTCTGGCATGAAACTTCAAATAAGCTGATCAGTGATCAAATCCTGTATCTGTCTCCCAGTGGACAATTGAGCTCGAATTGAGTGTGATTTACAGGTCCACCTCAGAATGAGGATTTCCTATATCAGAATATCATTTAGAGAAATTTGTTGATCACCAATGTCAACAATACACAGTCTTCAGCTGTTGATGGCTTCCCTTCATTGTATGTAGCTTTCGATTCACTGATCATGGCCATGGTGACCTTGCGGCGTAGGAGCGAAATGTGATCTTTCCAGACATGTAGTCGACGACCGCTTCGATAATTCGAAGGAATGACCGATCAAGAATGATGAGATTCTGGAGTAACAGTGTAGGGGATTCCATGTCTAGGACCACAAAATCCACATGAAAATGAATATAATGCACAAACCTGATAACATATTCTAATAGACTCCTAGGTACCTTGATAGAATGATCCTCAAATCGTAGGATCATTCTTGTGGGGTTAAGTGATCCAAGCACAAATTCTTCCAGCAATGAGGAGGGCATGAGGTTTATAGAAGAGCTGCTTCCTTTTCAAACATCTGACATATGATGAGAGGTGATTCCTTATCTTTCTTATTCTGTAGGAGATCATTGATAGCATTCACAATGACCATGGTTAATATGTGTGTTTCTCCTCGGCTACTTCTGTTCTTGCGGCTCTGACGCTTGGAAGTGAATGCATGCTTCAAACCTTTCTTCATAGTTGGCATGTATTCCATGGACTTCATTAATGGAATTTTTGACATTAGGTTTTCAATAATATCCATAACATCAGGGTCAGATAATGCATTTTTTAAATTTATGATTCTTTTAGTATTTTTCATTGCATATGGAAAAGAAATATTCACAGAAGAAAATGCATTATCTTAATTACATATTTTTTTACATATTGTTATTTAGAAGGTAATCCACCATTCAAAATAGGCAAAAATGTATTTACATGATCTTCGTCTTCGTCATATTGTGCTGAAAGTGCTGATGGTGTTGGCTCCTCCATGGCATGTCCTTCTTGGCTTCAACACTTCTTTTCTTTTTGGCAATTTTCATTTTGCTGATTTTTTTGATAATTTTAATCTTGATGGTGGTGGTGGACCGGTGCTGGTTCTGCTCCTCCATCATCTTCTTCCTCACCTGGATATGCTACTGGACCGGCTACTGCATAGGATGACTTGTCCGATGCTACTTTATTCTTCCCCTTATGTATGGTAGAAGGTTGTAATGTGTTGCTGCTCTTGAGATTCACTACATGAGGCAACATAAAATCTAAAATACCTAACTTTGTAAGACTGACTGAGATATCACAATCTACCTGCTTTTTATTTTTGAAATTATTGGGGTTGGCCTCAACCTGTGCGGGAAGAGGAGTTTTCATGGCAATATGGTTATCGAGATTCTGACTCATCTTTGTTAGGCCATTGACTATTTGGGACAAAGCAGTTGAGAGCTTGGTTCATGGAAGTTGCCTAAATTTCAACATTCTGACCACATTAGGAGTGATGATACGGGGATTGCTCGTAGGAATACGATTGATTGTAGTGAGTAGGGAGTTGTTGCTGCTAAAATTGAGGAGGGAGGTATTGCTAGTGTAGAGAAGCCACGTAGTTTTAATGCGACTGGTACTGGAAATATGACGGTTGCTGGTAAGAATGATTCTATCTCCATATGTTCTAATAAGGTGAGAATGTTGTTGTAGAAGCTGGTGGTTTTGGACAAACCTCTTACCTGAGAGCTAGTGATACGGCCATATAACGGACGATTATCCCTAATGATGTCTGCCTAATTATGCATAATTATTCTAGATGTCATTCACCTCTTGAATTTGAGGTGGTGGTGTGAAATATGGATCCACAAATGAAGAAGTCTAGGGCTCAATTTGGTAGACTACAAGCTACTGCTGCAGCGATGGTGGTGCCTGGTCAAGCACCTGCACGTAGTATACATGCTCGACATGGGGCTACCCTAAACTTGGCTGAGACTGGTAAGGAGATGATGACTCTTTTGGCTCAGAGGTAGTTGCGACAGATGGTCTCGTAGACTGCACGATATTGATAGTGCTAACCAGCAGCTCTAGCTACTGGGTTCTTTGTTCGATCACGGACATCTTCTCAAGGACATGTGGTTTCTTCTCAATGATATCAACTTTGGACATGTGACTCCTTATGATGTTGAGGTTGGAGCTCTCATCCTTGTACACTTCATAGGATGTTGTCATGTTCACTAGCTTGTGGTGGATTTGGGGTTGTCTATGATATGTGCGATATGAAGACAAGGAGACCTTCTATTAGCTATTTCTTAAATATCTGCTAGACAACATCTTCATCCTTGTTGAAATAAGATCTGACCCATGCAACATCAACAAGCCTATGGATTTCAAGAGTCGGGCTCCCAAAGATATGTCAAACTAGGTTGGTCTAAGGAATGTCATGGTGGGGGCACATTTCTTGCAAATATCTAAACCTCTCCTAGGCTTCATGTATGGACTCGCGCGATCCTTGAGAGAAGTTACCTATATGCACTCGCATCCAATTCAGATGACCAAGAGGGTCCAAGAGGGTAGATATTTTGGAGGAACGCAGACTTGAGTTCCTCCCAGGTCATCACGACCTTCCCCAAGTGATCAATCTAGTATAAAGCCTTGTTCTAGAGGCTGAAGGGGAATGTGGTCATTTTGACTACACCTAACAAGATGGTAGGGTAGTGAGTGGTGTGGAAGATACGAGAGAATTGTTGGAGATGGATGTGGGACTCTTTGTTGGTGTTCTCGTGGAAGGAGGGAAGAAGAGCCATGAATTGAGGCTTCAACTCAAAATATCTATGGATTATAAGGATATGTATCCACTCAGTCATCTATCTAGAGCTAGGATTATATGTCCCTTTGAGAGTAAGCTTGGGAGTCCCTCTCCATGGCTCATCTATCGATCCTCCACGGTGTCATATCCTTGTTCATCATCATTTGCTCCCCTTCTCTATTCTTCCTCTCTCTTCAGATCATTCAACATGTCTTGGAAGCTGACCTGGGCAAGTTCCTAATCGATGAGCCGCTTCTAGATGGATTGTATCGAAACAAGAAACCGAGTGTTCACTGCATTTAATCTGGTTGAGGGCCCTGATCTGGCTGATTTAGTCCCTTCCCCTTCTACTGAGGAACCATCTCTGATTCAAACTCAAAGGAATGTATCTGAATGGGGTAAAGTGTTGGTTCTTGGTCCATACCATAAAATGTATCCCGATAAGACTAGCAAATTGTTGCACCGGATGAAAAGATGGGTCTAGAATTTGGGTCAATACCAAACGAACGTGAATAAAGCATTTGATATAAATTGAAATCAATATCCATCTACAAAGAGTGAATGGCCGGACAAGAGTGATCATAATTTATTGAGGAATAAGAAGAAGTTGAGAAGTCTAGAGATAAGTTAGTCAAATCCAAACCGTGTTCTCAGGAATCACCTCAAATTATTGAAGATGTCGAATTCATGGAATCAATGTGGATGTCAGCAGGGTCGCGACTGAACCATCTGTGAGTCAGCATCTTGGATAGAAGCAGAATAGATGAGGGATGGAATACTATGATGAACCATATATGAAATGAAGAGGAAAAATAGTAGAAGGCTCAGAATGAGAAAGGTAAAAAGAAATGAAAACAGATTAAATGAAAAAGGACGCAAGTGCGCATGACTGGATCTTTGACCTAAAATCTAATTCAAACAAACATGATGCAAAATGAGTTCACCAACTCACACAACGTGAATCCATAAGAGCCCATCTATTTTTATCTTTTCGATTTTATTTTGTTTTCAAGAAATCTTATAACAAGTCCTTAGTTGGCTAGTCCTATAAGAGAGTGAGTACTACTAGAAAAGTATCTCGTGCTTTCTACTTCATTTATAACCTGTAGCCTGCACTTTTTAAGAGAATCCTTGTTATTAGGTATGGATCCACTACTCATCCAAAGAATAGAGAAGGAAGCCAGTAGGCCAAACTAATACTTGTACTCGAATGTGAATGATGAGAAATACACCCCCGTGAGGGGATGGCCTAAGCTCAGTACTTCATACTAAGTCTGTAAGAAGACGAATCCCTACTCGCCTCGATATTTCGTGAATCCAGTCAATAATAAGGCAGTACTCAGGATGGGTTTTTGGCTCTATTTTCCTAAGGTCGTGCCTCACTCGGTCAGAATGGTACTTGAAAACAATGTGGACGTTATGAACCATAAACAATAATGTTCATTACGAACTTTTAATTTTGTTCAGAGTTTCTTAAATAATCCCTTTGTTTTAATTTTTATATTTAACTTTTTGAGACTTTTTCAGAATAATCTGCCTAATATTTTTGGATTTTCTTTAAATAACTAAATGAGAAAAAATAAAGGGAGATATTAGAAAAACTGTGCAAGTGGATACTAAGATGGACATCTCACCCTTGTATCAAATGTTACATGCTGTGTAAGAAGACTTACATTACTTCCTAGTTCTCTCCATACGGGATGCAATACAAGGAATTTAAATCTACACTATATGTAATGCAAGCCGATGAAATCGTCCTCAGTAGAATTTGCTATTAGAATGAAGAATAGATTAAATTTGATCTAAGTCTAGACATGGAACTATCGATGCATGCATATATTATGTGTTTGGACCTAGATTAATCGATCAAACAATCCCTAAAAATCTAAAGGCTCATTCACAGTGAAAAAGTGAAGAAAATGAGGAAAAATCAAGCAGGCACCCAAGTAAATAGACACTTGGTAAATAAGCCCACGAGAGTATCTGAATGTCCAAAGTCCAAAGTACATGCATTATTACAATTTATTATGTTGAATAAAAATGTCTCTCCCTATCTCTCACTACAAATAAAACAAAAAAACTATGCTAATTGCTCTCTCTCTCTCTCTTTATCTCTTCTTTGGTCTCTCTAGTCAACTTGTGAAGAAGGAGCTAATCTCCTCACAGCTGGGGTGCACCGACTCTTCTAGAAGAGTCACCTTCTCCATGCGATCCCTCGTAAAGAATTCAAAAAAGAAATTTGTCATAAATAGATAAATAATTACTTATAAAGAGAGAACAAAAACATATAAATATGCAAAGGAATATGTACAATCCTATCATATGTTTCTCTCCAACAACAACACCAATTGATAGTTAGAAGGTCGATGAGGGTCCTAACGCTCGATCTTGAAGGGCATGCGGTGTCCAACAAGTCAGATCCTGCAATCATTGTATCAGCCGCTCTCGTGGTACTCGGATCTTAAACAACCAACTAATACAACAATCAACCCACAATATATATAAAATAATGAAGGAATGTTGGGTGAAATTTATTATATGCTACATAAAGATGTGTGTAGACATCAAGTGTAGGGGTTGAACCACTGAGAGCAAGTCACTGATAGGTCTAATTATTGTCAATTAATAAAAATAAACAATAATTATATTTTTATACTTTCTTTAGTTTTTGATTTTTTAGGTTTTTAATCATATTTAATTTTTATTTTTTTAATTGTTATATATATATATATTATGTTTTAATTTTTATAATTTTATTATCTTTTTAAATTTTGTATTTTTTAGTTTTCTTTTATTTTTAAAGATATACTATATATAGTAATAAGTATATTAAAAATAATATATAGGATTTATAAAATAAATAAATACAAAATATATGAAATATATACAGTGACAATCCTTTTTATTTATAGAAGGGTTTCAAATATATGTTAATTATTTATAAATAACAGTACTATCTATTAATATATATAGGATTTTGTATTTTAAATATATATATATATCAAAAATTACAAAATAAAATGTTCTGTTTTTTATAACTTTTATTTGTTTTTGTTATCTTCTATTTTTTTCTAAATTTTAGGTATTTTTAACTGATTTAATATACAAATATGAAATAAGATAAATAGGTCGAAATATTTTGAGTTTTAAAAATAGATAATAAGTCCAAAATTACCTAAAACTATTTTAATATATAGTATACAATATAAATAAAAATATAGAATAAAATCAAATATTTTTATGTTTTTAAAGAATTTTTTTATTTTATGATTTTTTAGTGTTTTTAAAATTTTATGTTTTCTTCCATACTTTTTTCAAATTTTTTATCTAGAGTTATAATATATAGTAATATATACTATATATTTTTTTGGAATTTTAAGATAGGATTTATAATATTTTGTATTTTTGTAGATTGACAGAGAATAATTATCTCCTATTTGACTTTTAATAAATAGAAAAATGCAAGGAAATGCCAAATTAAATATAAACGTGCATCTACAATATCTAAGGCATTGATAATATGTATCTTATAATATATAAGGTATATTAGCTATATACTAAAAATAGAAATGCACATGAATAATTACAAGCCTAACATGGATATATATGCAATAAAAATAAAGTATAGGGGCTTACATGCAAGCAACACCAAAATATTATGTCTTTCATAATTTTTTAGACTAAATGGAAATAAAGGAGCTTGGACGGGCTTCCTTGCAATTTTCCCACCTCACATGGGTCATCATGTGAGGTGAGCTGGCATGGACCTAAAAGCAATATTCAAGAAGTACAGGGTCCAATGCACTATTTATATAGCTATTTATCACCTATTATTTACAGAACCAAATATAGAATACAAAAAGTATAGGGTCTCTATGAAGTTTAGCCCTTTAAGTGGCTTGATCCGGTGCTTCTCCTTGAGCCACATCACTCGATAATGCGGTGGTAGCAGGCTTCGCTTCGCCTCTTGAAATGAGAGACACTAATTAGATCTGGGTCACGTAGATGATCCCATGGTTAGAAGGTCAACTGGAAGAACTCGGAAGAACACAACTAGTGCAAGCTTCGATTGTGTGTATCTTTGTCTTTGGAGCTCCTCCTACACAACTGATTGGCTCCTTCACATCATGGAGCTCTCATGCACTTGCAGGATGGTTCAAAGTAGTCATGGCCTCGTCGGAGGGGGCCTAGAGCTCGATGCACCTGGAGCTCTGACTTAAGACTTAAATGTGGGCTCCAGGTGCTGTTGGGCGTTCATTCTTGCACAAAAAGAAAGAGGGGCATGAGGGCTTCATATTCGACCCTCTCATGAAACTGGAGATGCAAGGGGTGGTCGAGATGCAGGAGCTCCTGTGAAGATGGCGGAGAGGGCTCGAGTAAACTTCAATACTTGCTGGATCTAAGGAGAACCAGGTGAATCGATGAAGAAGCGTAAGGTTGAGAAGATGAGGTTGAAATAGTGGGTCGAAGATAGTCGATGGATGATGAATTTTGAGCTGGAGCTTATAGATCCAACGAATAGAAATCTAAAATTTACCGTAATTTATCTACTAATTGATGAAAATAAATACTACACTACTATGATGGAATGAAAAGAAATAGAAAATCTTGAGGTTAGCAGCTCATACATGCTTTTAGTAAGGAGCAGAGAAACTCGGCCGATGAACATCCAACGAACTTGGATCACCACGATCTGCACCATTGTCTACATTGACAAGGAGGGGATTCTCTTGCTGTCACCAAGGTGCATCTACCCTAAAGTCTTATTGGGGTTACGAGCATGAATAGGGGATCAAAACTCAAAATGAAGAAGGTGGCTGATTTTTATGGACATGGGTTTTGGTGAAAGGGCGAGGCAGATGGCGTGAGGATGGGAGGCGGTAGGTGACGTCTATTTGTTGGGCGATGGAGAGGGATGAGAAGTCTGCATAATGGTGGAAGGCTCGAGGAGCATGGATGAAGGGAGGTAGAGCAAAAAGTGGAAGAAGTCAGGGGGTAGGTGGCTTTGACACATGCGAGCAACTTCGGAAGGATAGTTGACCCACCCAGTCAACTAACAAAAGAAGTTTGTTGGTCCACATGGAGCAATCAGGAAAATCAAGGGTGTGAAACCTTTATTAAATAGATTAATATTTTATTTATTATTTTTAGGGTATTTTTATTTATTTTACAAGTCTTTTATTAGGTGCTCATATACACACACATACATAAGTTTATATACATGTATTTGAGGTGTTTTATTTTTATTTTGCATTATGTTTTTTGTATTTGCGTATTTTCTATATTTATACCTTATTTACTTACATATTTGCATATTGTAATGGTATTTTTCGATTTATTTAATTACGTATATGCCTTATGTAGGTATAGTTTACCTATATAGTCTATTGGATTATTTTTTTAATTCATTTTTATGGTTTATATTTAATTTTATTACTTACATGTATTCTGAATAATATTGACAAACATATAAAATATAAGGAAGTTAAAATATGAAGAATGAATATATTAAATATTATATACATGTATAAAGTACAATAGGGACCCAAAAGCCAACTTTTGCATCTCAACTCCGAATTAAATAAAACCGCATTCATTAAATAGATAATTAAATTTTATTAACAATAAAACTAAGTTCGGTCAGTTTTGAGTATGTACGAAGGAGATACATGTCTGAGAAGTTTTCTTTGTGGCTTTTTATTCTGTGTGTCCTAGGTGCACTGTGTATTACTTTTATTTGAAATTATTTTTTTATTTTCTTTATATTTTTATGTACAATATTCATATAGATGGTTTTATTATTTGAGGTATACATAATGGAAAATAAAATAGGTCTCAAAAGCCTATTCTTGAGCTATATAACTAACGTTTCTATGTGGTCTTTTCTGTACATTTGGCTATCCAATCTCCACCTACTTTATTCTTTGTCGACCAAGTCATCATGATGATTGGGTCTAAGGTTCTAGGGTCAATCAGTGTCTTTGACACTTGATTTCTTTTCTTTTTTTCCCTTTATTCTTTTATCTTGGAATTACATATAATACTTTATTCAATATTTACATATAAATTATTGAGTGTTATTGTGCACAAATTAATGCTATATACATATATTTAACTAGGGAATTAAGGCCAAAATGAAAGAATAATGGTGATGATATAGATATTCATCACACTCGTACTTCAAAATGATGTACCAACATACTAGACTTTACACTTGTGCATCATAAGTGTGCACTTGTGCATTAGAATTGGGCACTGATGAATCTCCATTTCATCACCTTTATTCTTTCATTTTGGCCTTAAATTCCTAGCTAAATGCATGTATATCTCATTAATTCGTCAAAATAAACACTCTGTAAATTATATAAAATACTCTATAAAATACTCTATATTTATTGTATTTAATTTTAAAATAAAAGAATAAAGTAAAAAAATAATGAAACACCACAGGTGTTGAGTGACACTAGACCCAAGACGGAGTCATACTTGGTCGACAAGGTATAAAGTAGGGGGAGATAGGACAGATGAATTGTACATGAAACACAACAAAAACTTAATTTTTAATTCGTAAAGAATTAATTTTTGGCACTATTTTATGTTATTATTTGTACACCTCAAATAATAAAACCTTTATATGAATATTTTAGATAAAAATACAAAGAAAAATATGATATATTGTTCACAAAAATAATTCACAGTGTGTCCGAGACAAACAAAATAAAAAAACAAAATAGAAACTTCACAGACCTGTATCTTTTCCATATTGTATCAAAATAGACCAAAATTACTTTAATTGTATATAACTTTTAATAAGCTATTTAATGAAGGTGGTTTCATTTAATTTGAAGTTAAGATGTAAAATTTAGGTTTCAGACACCTATTGTATAATACACATGTATATTTTATTCAACATATTTATTATTAGTATTTTACAAATTCTTTTATTTTTAGAAAATTGTAAATATTATTTGAAACATGTGTACATAATGAAATTGGACTAAAACCATAAAAATAAAATTAAAATAAATAATACATTTCAATACATATGTAAAATATACTTGTATATACTTTTAATGTACATATATATAATTAATTAAGCATATATATTAACTAAGAAAAATACAATAAAATTATCTAATTTTGTATAAAAATAAATAAAATATATAAAACATATGAATAAAATAATAAAATATTTATTAAAAAGTAAAAATACCCAAATACATATATTTATACCTCTATTTTACATGTAAATATTAACTTATAATACAAAGTCTCAAAAAATAAATAAAAATAGGCATAAAATACTACACTAAATTACAAATATTTTTAATATATTAATAAAAGTTTAGATATTGTTATTTTTCTTCCTGAGAATTTTCTGGTTGGTCCACATGGACCAACTAGATTCTTCCTGTTGTTGACCTCGGGTCAACTGACCCTCCCCCCTTTTTATTCCTCGAGCTTTGAAGTGTAAGACCAAGGTTTTCATCCCTTTTTCTGTTTAATCCACTAATTTCTTGGCCCTGTGATCTAAATGAAGGTTGTTAATCTAATATCCATGAATCCTGCTCACGCCTTAGATAGATCCAATCTTCCTTGATCAGTTCAATCTCCTCGATCTAAGGCACCTCCTCAAGCTTCCTATAAATTTTTCTCATGCACCCTTCTTCCAATTTCGATCACTTTTGAACCAATCTTAGCCCCTTATAACCCATCAATATCCTTCCCCTTGGTGTCAACAATCGAAAGCTGGGTTTTGCAGCGAGGAGGAGCGACGGAGGAGCTAGATCCACCATCTCCAGCCATCCACCGTCGGAGGTTCTGCTTCGTTGAATCGCCAACTTATGGATTTTTCTTATGCATTTTTAGGTAACTTTAGGTTCTAGATTTCATTTCATGCATTTAATTCTTCATTTACTTGTTAGGTTTAGATTAATCAGAAATCCCTAATTTGACTTGGAGCTCAAGCTCCGAGCCAAATTCGCTCATTTGTCTGTAAATCACCCTCATTTCCATCCCATATACTTTCCTTGTGTGTGCTTCATCTTTCCTCCATCCAACCAACCTAAATCTGTCATGGATCTAGGAATCGAGCTCCTTCCTTCGTCCATCACTAGAGCTCTCCCGCCCTACCGTCTCCCTTTTACTTCCAGCTTCAATACCCAGTCAAGGAATATGCCCTCAAGTCGGTGAATCCTTTTGTGCATGAAAGGACCCATATGGATCCATCGAAGCCAAGACAGACCTGGAGCATCTCCAAGAGACTTGGAGCTGATCAAACCCTCACTGCCCCATTTGGACCCGCTGGAGCTCATCTGAGCTCACTTGTAGATGTGGGAGGACGCCAGTGATACATAACCATAGTCATCACACGAGAAGGAGGCTGCCATCTTTGGGAATCATCGGTTGAAGGATTTCCTTCTCCATCTTCTTGCAAGTTATTCCAAAGGCCTCTCCAACAGTCGGATCTTTTATGCCTCCCAGATTCATTTTACGTCATTTGACAAGGTCGAAACGTTGCCTGCTCCAACCGTTGGATGTACTTAAGTGAAGCAATGTGGCATGTTCTGGATCGCTCATCTTCGTGTACGCGGAGGGTAAATTACATCCACCCCCTCCGTATTATTGGTGTTTTGCTTAAGGTTCTATAAATATTTTAATTAGTTGCAACTTTTTGAAGAAATTACAATCGAACCCTTAGAATTTTTATAAATTGTAAGTCCTCTACTAGCTCATCTCATGTGGTGCCCCACGTGAGTTGGGTATATTGCTTGTATACCCTTGCGAGTTTGGATATTGCATTTCATTACTAAAAAATCAAGTTGTAGAACAACGTTTGTGGTTATTTTGCATGTACACCTTGAAATATATTTTATTCACATATATACCCCTATCAGCTTGATTTATTTTTATTTATGTATTTATTTTTAAATATCTAATGTGCTATGAAAAATATAAAAAAATAGTTATAAGTGCATGATTGGTTGCATGTTCACGCTACATATTTTATTACCATTTTACATGCATTTATTACTTATTAAAATTTGAATGATATTTTATTCCCTATTTGGCTTAAAAAATATGAAAAGTATATAACCTATTCTAAAAACACCAAAAAATTACCTAATATTTATTAGCCTATCTTCTCACTCTAGACCAAAAATCACTAAAAAATCTCAAAAGAAAATCCAAAATTAACAAACCCTTGTTGACCCTAAAAAAATTATAAATATTTTTAAAAATCCAAAAAATATTTGTTTCTATTTTATAATTTTATTTTATTTATTTCCATGCATTAAAATTGATTTTGAGAAATTTTGAGTCCTTTGTTATTTTTTATTCTCAAATCAATTCGGCATATTTAAAAGTCCATGTTTTGCCTTATTCTTTATTTTAATAATAAAAAGTTGCAAAAATTCCCCTAAAATTTATAAAGATGGAAAAATATTTGAAATATATAAAAAATATTATTTAGATATTTTTGACTATATTGATCTATATTTACAAATAGTGTACCCTTTATAGCTTATATATATATATTATATTTTATATTATTAATTATTATAAATACTATAATTATTTTTTTTAAATCTTTAAAAAATAAAAAACATTGTTATTTGGATATTTTTTATTTGTATTTTTATTATATATATGTTATTATATATTAGTTATATTATATACATACCTTATATATATATATCTACTTATACACACCTTATATGTATTGTTTATATATCATTAAATTAAAAAGAAATAAAAAATAGAAAATTAAATGTTTATAATTAAAAAATAGTTATTATATTTAATTAAAACCTACTAAAACATATATTGACATTGTGCATACTTTTATACACTTGCATTTTTATTCATTTAAATAGTTCCTGCTACATTCCATGTTCTCTGTGTTCGACACCCTGCTTGATTGTCCATTATAAGAATTCCTGCTACATCCCCAATTATAATAAATTTTGATCCACACATATCTGCTTTGTATTGCTTTATTTATTTGATTATTGTGGATTACTTGTTGTTTCAATTTGAAATCTTTGTGAGAGGTCACTTCGACGACTACGATCACGTCTTGTGAAGGTCGTACGATCCTCTCCTTGGGTTCTCGGTTCGCCATGCACCTCTACACCCACGAGTACACACACGAGCTACACTTTTTTATGATTTGTGCATTAGACTTATGTGCTTATGCTTATTTTTATGATTTTTTAGTTTTTTCTCAATTTGTTGCTCCTCTCATTTAGTAGTACTCTTTGTTTTTGGCGTTGTATTATTTTTAAAAATTGATTAGTATTATATATTTGAATTTTAGTGAAAAAATTGTTTTAATTGTTATGCAGCAGCACAACCATCTCACCTAGATGAGCCAATGGTCAAGATTTAATACTCTGTAAAAGGACAATGAGTCTTAATCTAGTTGCTCCTCTCATTTAGTTTTTTCTCAATTTGTTGCTCCTCTCATTTAGCAGTACTCCTTGTTTTTGGCGTTGTATTATTGTTTAAAGTTGATTGGTATTATATATTTGAATTTTAGTGAAAAAAATTGTTTTGATTGTTATGTAGTAGCACAACCATCTCACCTGGATGAGCCAATGGTCAAGATTTAATACTCTGTAAAACGACAATGAGTCTTAATCTAGCTCATGGAAAATGTCATGTGTGTTTTTTATATGTTTGTGCGTATACACAGAACACATAATCATATGTGTGTATGTATGTACGTGTGATTACACAAACAAACAAATATGTATGACAATAATTGCTTTTTAGTAAAGAGAGAGCGCAAAATAGCAAAGGGGAAAGAAAAATAGCCGAGAGAGCGGATTATAACAAAGGGGGTGGAAATAGCATGGAGAAGATAAAGTAATGAGGGCAGTGGAAAATACCATGATGAATGAGCTAATTCTCCCTCTCCAAACTATTTCCTATCTTGTTATTTTTCGCTCCTCCTACTATCTCCCTCTCCTTGCTACTAGTTTCTACTTGTGTAATGTTGTGTTCCCTCTCCTATTTTCCAGTCCTCTTTTGTTGTTATATGTCCCTTATGCTATTACCCTCTTTCTCTCCTTATTTTCTGTTCCCGTGATAAAATCAAGCAACAATTTACATATTTATAGCATGAGGTTAAACGTGCTACATAAAAGAAGAAGACCTATATAATATCTATAACTACAAAATAGATGACTTTGACCATGGTATATAACACTGGAATATAAGGCATCTCTCTCAAATCATGTTAGCTAATATTTTTCAAATAAATCCGAGACAAAGATTGCCAAAGAGATGATGGTGGTGAAATGCAACTTACTTTTAGAGGACGAGATGAAAATATCAAGTAGACAAAATCGATTAATTATAGCTGCATAGTTGAAGGATCGAAAGGTATGTCCTCAACTCCTTCGTGAGGGAGATTGAGAGAGGATTAGGGATGTGGATTTAGGGATTGAGAATGGATTGGAATGGGGCTTCCCCATATATATATATATATATATATATATATATATATATATATATATATATATATATATATGTATAGGAAATATTTCAAATGAGGTGCACCTTTCCTGGATGCATGGAAAGCCACGTCAATTTAAGCATTTATTCTATTTATTTTACACATTATAACTCCATAAATTTAATATTAAATATTAATATAATATGTATATCATGAAAAATTTATGAAAATATTACTATATTTGACATTAAAAGTTTGTTACAATATGGATGATATATTTTACATAACTGTGTAATCGTCAGTATTTTACAATATGTAGTTTAAATTTACAAAATTGTTACGTAATTTACAAATTTGATAGTGGCTTTCTGAATTTCAGGAAAGACCCACATCATTAGAAGGGCCCCATATATATATATATATATATATATATATATATATATATATATATATATATATGGGGCCCTTCTAATGATGTGGGTCTTTCCTGAAATTCAGAAAGCCACTATCAAATTTGTAAATTACGTAACAATTTTGTAAATTTAAACTACATATTGTAAAATACTGACGATTATACAGTTATGTAAAATATATCATCCATATTGTAACAAACTTTTAATGTCAAATATAGTAATATTTTCATAAATTTTTCATGATATACATATTATATTAATATTTAATATTAAATTTATGGAGTTATAATGTGTAAAATAAATAGAATAAATGCTTAAATTGACGTGGCTTTCCATGCATCCAGGAAAGGTGCACCTCATTTGAAATATTTCCTATATATATATATAGAGAGAGAGAGAGATTCTGTAGATTGACGCTTTTCCTACCGTGTGGGAGGTTTTTATAGGATTTAAGCCCTCACAACATCCGCCCCTTTCTTTTACGTTATTGCGGTTAGTTTCTCCATGAGATCCGGACTCGTCGCTGCCATCGGAGGCAGTTGCTTGACCATGCGATTACGATGGCCATTCTACATCTCCCACTTGATCGCAGTGATCAAAGATTTTACACTCCTGCTATTCGTGTAGTATATAGAGATGTTAGCTGTTAGGTTCATTATTCATGAGAACTTCTTCCTTGACTTATGCATTCTTGAGTCCCATTAAATCTACATGTTTAATGTGCGTGCTAGTTATTATTCCCTTTGTTTTGAAATCAAGTAACATATCACTTGTAGGTACATAGGTTACAATTATTTCTTGTTTCGCCACTATATCTTGTTTATAGTGATATTGGATTTCAATGTGCTTTCCTTTAGAACTATTAGACCCACTACTGATTAAACTTATTGCAGCTTGCATATCAAAATACATTCCAATTGGTTTTTGGCCAAGTCTAAGCTTAAGTTTTCTAGAAAGCGTTTCATCCAAACCGCATGAATGTATTCTGCTTCCCGCGTATGTCTAAACATATATCATTGTTTCTTCTAACAAGGAAATGACTAATCCACCAAACATAAAAAGGTAATCTAATGTAGATTTCCTGTCATTGACATCTCCCCTGAAATATGCATCGGAGTATCCTACTACCTCAAGTGATTCAACTTGATACACTAGTTTTAGATGTAAAGTTCCTTTTAGATATCAAAAAATCCTCTTTACAGCTTCCTAATATGTTGGTTCGAGATTACTTTGATATCAACTAATTAGGCTAATTAGATAAGCCAAGTCAGGTCGAGTGCACATCATTGCATACATCAGACTTCCCACAGCTTGTGCATATGGAACTTTTAAAGAGTTCTGCCCCTTTCAAGACATTGACTCTTATTTAATCTCTTTCCAAGAACAACTGGTGTAGGAGTTGGGATGTTATTATGCATTCCAAAGCTCTTTAATACAATATGCAATTATTTTTCTTAACTGACTCAATGTCCTTAAATCTCTGTCTCTTATAATTTAAGTTAGAAATTTTTTGTATTTTTTTATTTATTTTTGTTAGTAATATCTACACAATGAAATTGATTTCAGGTCAATCGGAGTTAAATGAATTAATTAAAAATAAAGGAAGTTAGCACTTTTTTAGGTTAATTTACACTTGGATTTTTGGTTCCTTGTTTTATGTAATTATGCATGATGAAATGCGAATATTATTTGCACATGTATGAATGCTAGTGATGATATTTTAATGATTAAATACATGTGGATTTTAGGAAACAGAGTATAATTATCCAATTTTAGCATGTTGAATCAGATATTCATCATCGTCCACTCCTTCGTGAGGGAGATTGAGAGAGAATTAGGGATGTGGATTTAGGGATTGAGAATAGATTGGAAGGAAACTCTCGTAGAGCAAGATTCCACCGATTTGATGTATTTCCCTCCGTGTGAGAAGTTTTTATAGGGCGTAAGCTCTTGCAATGTTCACCTCCTTCCTTCACGCCGTTGGGGTTGGTTCCTAGTAAAATCCGATCTCGCTGCAACCGCCGAAATCATCGGTTCTTAATCAATGATCACGCGGTAACAGAGGTCATTCTACAATAGTTACAGTGTAGTGTAGCTTCAATGAAATCGCATTTTTTTTCAAAACAGGAAGCCACCGAGAAGAATCCACGTGAATTAATTGCAGGCAGCGTTGAAAAGCGTAGAGAGTGATCAACGGCTTCCCTCGCAAAGCACGAGCCTCAAATCTTGCTTTCAAGCCGCCTCCAGTCAGCGATGATACGTAGGTAAGCTCCGAACAAAAGCCAGGACGTGGATTTCACTGCATGATGATTCCTACTCCTTTCCATTTGACCCGCTTTCTTTCTTTGTTTTTTTTTTTTTTGCTTGATTTTGATTCGACGAACCTAACCGCAGACATGATTTATTTAACTTATAAATAAACCCCATATTTATTTTGCTGAGTCAGTTTCCATCGTTCGATTCAACTGTCGGACCCAGATCATCTGCTGTTACAGTAGGTTGCTGCTGTGAAGACGGAAAGGTCCTTGATAACCGTGAACCCGTACGTGCTCGATCGTGATCGAGCGACCCTCTGCTGTTACAGTACTTGCTGATCCGTATCATAAATGTCACCTCCAATTCCATCAATCTACTCTATAAAGCCGATTTTGATATTTAAACTTACACTCTTGCTATAAGATAGTTCAATGAGAACACTACAGCAAAATTGATCTATACTAATGTTTTCTTTAAAATCCATCACTGTATTGTCAGTTGTTAAATATATATATATATATATATATATATATATATATATCGAAGATGTAACTTATTCCATTCTGTTTTTGTACTTGAATCGGACGTCGCATGTTGCAGTGCTTATTTTTTGCTATTTTTCAAAATTTTAACTAAATACCACTAATTTATTTACTCCAAAATTTAGCGATGAATAGTTCAGATTTTGAAAAAAATGCAATATATAAACATTGATATATGGACCGTCGTTAAAAATATAACCATGGTTATAATATTCATTGCTAATTTCAAATATGTTTAGAGACTAAATTCTTGACGAGTAATTTCGTCATTATAAATTTAACAACAGATCCTAGAGTCACGGATGGTAAAAGAATTTTGCATTAGTTTAATGTCAAATATTATTTATCAGAAATGAAGCAGGAAGAATTGTAGACTACATAAGTTGGAAGTGATGGCAAAAATCATATAATATTTTTTTTGCGCGTAGAATCTTTTAATATTTGAAAACAACGTATTCAACAAAAAAAATCGAAAATCGAATACGACGTTGGGTTATTATCACGCTAAAATGCAGCTCAGCATGTAGGTCAAACAATTAATAAATTAAATAATTAGTCCGAAACCTCCTCGTGGAATGCAATAAACTCTCGTTCCTCGACATTTCGACGTCTTTTAAAATATAAATATTAAAAATAACACACCTATAGTACTACCCTGATCGGGTGCAGTGGGGATTGTCTGTTGTACCGAGGGGTCGCTTGATCACGATCGAGCGCTTTCCAAGAAATCCCTCTTTTTGTGGGCCCGGATCGAGAGATTTCGTGAGAACCGTTCGATCGTGATCGAACGGCCCCAAAGGATGCAGTAGAGTCTGCTCCAACCCTCGGCGCTAAACCTGATCGGCTATATTACTAGTCCCAAGTCAAACCCATGCATGCAATTAGAATCTAAGTCAAAAACCATGTACACGAAGTAGTTATTAAAGCATGCTTAATTAGTGCTAATTAATCCCCTCACCACTATATATATAGACACCCTCCCCCTCCACTCGAGCTGCATTGTTAACATGTCCAGAATATATCCCAATCCAGACCATAATATACCCGATCATCTAAACAATTCTCCTCATCATGATCAGAGGGAAGTGTACACGATATGGATGAAGTCCTTGGTTCTCCACGGAAACGGTCTCACCGTCTACAACTCCGGCGGAGAGGTTGTCTACCGCGTCGACAACTACGGCTGCAAGAATGGCGACGAGGCCGATCTCATGGACGGCGTCGGCAACGTTGTGTTCAGGATATACAAGAAGGTTGGTTTCGCTACGACGCGACTAAAATTACACTCTTTAGTAAGCGTTTATAACGATTTTGTTTTGTGTATAGAAGCTCAGAGTGCTCGATACATGGGACGGCTACGGCCGCGACGGCGACGACGACGATCGAAGGCGGAAACCGGCATTCAGGATCACGAAGCTTTGCAGGCTGCTGAAGAGCGGTTGCATCTCGCAGTGCATGGTTAAAATGGGGAGCAGTGTTGATGGAGATCTCCGGTGCTATATAATAGAGGGATTGGCTGCCAAATCCGAGTACAAGATAGTTGATTTGTCAGGAAGAACTGTAGCAGAGGTGAGCAATATACGTAGACTTTGCATTGTGGTTATATATACATGTGATTCTAACTTTGTGTGATTAATAATACATGTGTGGTTGTCATAGGTCTAATCAACCGTCTAATCTGACTGTTTTAATTCTGTTTTATGTAAATGACGAGAAATTCTTTGATTGCATGTTCTTTCTGCTCTAGTTTCTTGGTGTTACTGGAGTATCAAATTTGTTAGAATCTGCCGGCGTATTCTTCTGTATATCCATGAGTACATCGTATATTTTCTTACGATCACGGGGCTGTCGTTTTATTTAAACTCGTGGTTTCGAATATAATAAGCATGCTTAGTTGTTGAAAGGGATCGAGCTACCGGTTGGCTACGAATTTCGTGGAGGCTATTAGCATATTATATGCCGTAGTCTTCGCCATCGCTATCCCTCCGAGTCCGACCTGTTTATTTTGGGGAAAAAAAGAAGGGATATTGACCGATTTGCCAAACAATTTCGTTGACCTAACAAGGTTTGAAGTGTAATTAGAACTTTGTAATAGACCAGTAGTTTTTTTGTTCGCAAGGAAAAGGGACGATGTTTACTGCAAGGGTGTGTGACCAAGAACTTCTACGTTCGATAGTACGCGCAAGGTTACACGTAAAGGGCTAAGTGGTCGTTCATTTGGGGGGTTAATTACCCCACTTTGAGAGGATTACCCTCAACAATCCTTTTCTCTACCCTTCTTGTGGGACACCACTCTCTCTCCATAATATATATATATATATATATATATATTATCATCATATCATCTAAAAATTATAAAATATTCAACTTTTACTCACTATTCCAAACTTTAATACAATCTCATCAAAACAAGTACTCGTTTTTTCAAATTTCAATACAATCACATCACAATAACTACTCACTTTTTTCATATTTCAATACAATCACATAACACAAGCCCTCTCAACTCCAACCCGCCAACCAAATATCAAAACACAAAAAAGGTTACCCTCCTCCAGATAACCCACGAACCAAACACATCCTAAAAGTTATTTTAGATAAAAAAAGTCCGAGTTTATTCATCTTAAAAAATCCACAGGTAGATAAGTTTCATACAAAACCAAAGGTAGAAGGCAGGGCCAACACATGCGTGGGACACAAGCAATAGGAAAATGATTCTACCACAACAAAATTAAATTTACTATAGAAGGTGATCCATCCCACGTGCAGTAAGAGTTTATTTGGGAGTGAAATACCAAAGAAAATTCGAGGGACTGTCTTGTAGTCCATGATGAACAACGAAAAATCGTCTCTTTAATAAGCTATAGTTGTTGTATAGAAGACGAATTTCAATTCAGCAAAAACCACATAATATGTGGCACTTATTTCACTTGGCAAGATACCAAGGTTGAACACAGGAACATGAGCCTCCTAGTCTATTTATTGAAAATTATTAATTAAATAATGAGCAATTGTACCCTAAATCTAGGTCTTTAGATGCAGTTATAATGCATGGCACTGAATGGTATGCGGGTATATTATGCAAACAACATGATGCAGAGACAAAGTATTATGATGCATGCCATTTTTATTTGATTTTATGCAACTAAAATGAGATGCAATGTGTATGATATGCAAGCAGATGATAATATGCCTTAAAACACTCACATCTTGAGAAAATAAAAGTGATATGATTTCATCTTCAAACTGAGCATTAAACTGAGCAATGATTCAATAATGGTATTTAAATAATTAGCAAATGATACAAATAATCATATAGAATTTAGCAACTGAAGTTATGCATCAATTCATATGAACATGCTATTAGAAAGATTATTAAATTAGGAGCACATGAAATTAACCAAATTGGAGTTTATATGCTCAATTTATAAATAAAACAGTGCAAGAGCATAAATGCGGTAAAAACTATGAAAATAAATGCTAAATAATTACAAACAGACCCTTGAGGGACCTATTTATAATTTCCAAAAGTTAGAGGGATCTCCTTGTAATTTTTCTTTGTGAGTAGGGACCTTTTTATAATTTTTGAAAGTCAACAAAGCCTCCATGTAAAATACCCCAATAGCGGCACGTGGAGCACGTGCGCCTGGACCTGATTGTAATTTGTGAAACTTTAGAGAGCGCAGCTTCAATTAACCTAGCTTGCACGCGCATGTCGTGCAGGCTAGATTCGAACCGAGGTGATGGCTCGGGCCACGTGAACGATCTGGGAGATATGGAAGGAGGCTGGTAACACCCAGGGCTGCAGGTACGATACTGAAGCTTGGAAATCATCTTAGTCGTCTGACATCTGATCCAGATAATCAGACGACATCTGCATTGTCTTGCTCTACCTCATGCGGCAACAAGGGGCATGGGCTTTGGCGGCTTCCCCCAAGCTCCACTAATAATATACTACTCAATGAATGGTCATGGAAGCTAGTGGGAGCATCGACGAGGGTGAAGCAAGTGCTGCGAAGTGGGTATGGTGGCTCAAACGACGAGGTAGAGATAGGTCGTTGGAGGTAGCAAAGTAGATTAGAATGAAGGCGTGAAGTCCGACCATTGATGAAGAAGGACATGCAGTTTGTTAGAGTATATCTGAGGTGTATTGTGCGAGTGAGTTGTGAAGTGAATGGAGGTCCAACAGAGGCGGTAGGGAGGAAAACCTGAGTTTCTTCTCTGGTGAACTGAAGATGAAATGGAGAGGAGCGGATGAGGGTCTGGAATAAGGGAGAAGGTGAATGGATAGGTCGACGAAGATGGAGGTGGTATGGTGGAGCTTATGAGAGGGTTAAGCAACAATGAGATGGAGTGGACACGTCGGAAAATTTAGGAGAAAACAAAAGAAAAAGTGAAGCATGATACTTGGAGGATTAAAGAAGAAGAACGACGAAGTGGAGGGCTTGGGATGAGCTTCTGATGAAGTTCTGATCGTCGCTCGAATCTGAGTAGACACGTAGGAGAGCTTAGCGATCGTTGGAGGCACCGCGAGATGGCTGGATGGGCCATGGTTCGACACCTACTCTCGAGGGCCCATTATCGTGCTTCCTCTTTGCCTCGTCTGTCACAGGAGGGGGAGGAAGTCTAGGGTCAGAGCATTGAATGGTGGACGACAATGACGAGGGGCAGAGCAAGGGTATTTAAGGTGGTGATGTTGGTCGTTTCAGTGGTGACAGTGAGGTTTTGTAACAGCTGTAGATGAAGATGAGGAGATGGTTTTGAACGTCTGGGGTTACGCGAGAATGGTGAAAGTTAGGGTTGTGTAATGGTGATGTTGTTTTGTGAGGAGGTGGTCGGGCATAGGAACCAAAATAGGAAGGGGGAGAGGCCTTGACAAGTGTAATGGCAGGTGCGGGGTATCAGCTAGGGGTGGAAGACGACAACCTGACCGTCAAGTGAGCGGCCATGATTACATCTGAGAGGAGGATCGGACAATAAGTAATAAGGTGGCAATGGGTGGTTGAGATGGAGCTGGGGAGAAGGAGATGGGTGGCTAGATGAGAGGCCGGGTGGCTGGTGGTGAAGGGGGCACATGGATGAAGAAGGGCCATTGGATGAAAGGGCATCCAAAAAAGGAAGCAGAAGGATGCGGTTGAGATCAGATCTAAGGGAAGATCTGATGGCCAGGATGAAAGCATGAATGGAGGGCTAAGATGAAGGCGGTAAGAGGTGATCTAAGGGATGCAGAGGCGACGGGTGGCGCAAGAAGAAGTAACCACGTGGGTGGTCCAGAGGGCGCCACATGGCTTCACCAGAATACTCTAAAAATGAAAATAAGAGAAAAATCAAAAGAATTAGAAGGAGACCGAATAAACAAAAAAGTCAAAACATAAAAGTTATAGATCTTGATGAGATTTACAAGTTTCATGTTGACCAAAAAGTCAGAAGAGGTCATTTGTACAATGAAATATTTTTGGTAGCATTTTCAATAGATAAAAATGCTTGATTTTAATTGCTTTGATATTTTTGTATTTTCAATTCTATTCTAAGACCAAAACAATTATATACAATATTTATCTAAATTTTTTGGAATTTTTAATAAAAGAAAAAAATAAAGAAAATGTCAGTAATAATTATACAATAATTAGAGTTAGTAATTAAGGTTAACTACATGGCAGAGGATTATTTCTACAGATGTGGGATTAATGAATATTTCCAATGAAGTTCTTATTCTTCGAGGATAAAAAGAGAGAATAGTAATGATTCATCAGAGATTCATCAGTCCATGCAAGGCAGGATCAATCGTCACTGGGAAGATAGCCCACAAGGCTCTCTACTAAATTCAACAACTAACCCACAACTATAATAGTCAAGAAATGCAAAATAGGAAGTAGATCGGAATTTATTATAACCCTACTATAAAACATGTACAATGATAAGCAGAGTATTGTGTCGAACAAAGGGAACAAATAGGTATAACAGGTATATTATTTATAAGGGATTTTTACACCCATAACCCTAAGTAATTTCACAATTACATTACATCATAACCTTCATAATAGCGAAATACACGAGAAACCCCAAATAGTCACTCTGTCTCGCACTCATGACCCTCTGTTAGTTTTCCCCTTAACCCAACCATATCATTGGGTTAATCCAATCCTCAGTCTTTCCAACAACTGTTAAACATTTTCAAAAAAAATTAAAAAAACTTCTTCCTCCTCCATCTGCTTGCAGCATAGTCGACCCCTCTCCTTCTTCCTCCTCCGCTCCTCTGCATGCACCACCCCCTTCGCCCCTGCACCACCCCTCCGCCCACAGCCACACCCTCTGCATGCAGCCACCCTCTTCGCCCGCAGCCACCCCCTTCGCCCGCAGCCACACCCTCCGCCCATAGCCACATTCTCCTCCTCCTCACCCATCTCTCTCGTCCTCCCCTTCTTCCCCACCCCCACCCCCCACCCCCATGGCACCTGCAAGCCCCCACCTCCGCAAGCCCCGACTTCAACCCCCACCTACGCAAGCCCCAATATGGAAAAACCCCTCCCCCCGTGCTTGCATATGCCTCGCCCCTACGTGTAATATCATGGAAGCCGACACGCCACCACTGCCTTCTACCTCCCCGATGGAATCTAGCACGCTACCATCTCCTTTGCCTGGAAGCCCCCCCTCCCCTGTAAGCCTTGACCCTCCCCGGAGATGCCCCGACAACAGATGAGCAGAGGAGATCTTGGCTCAAATTATGGGTGGAGGAAACAACGATGCATATGCAGTTGTTCTCTGGGACATTTCAAGCTTGCAGGTGGTTACAAGCCCCAACTTCCCTCCTGCGCAGACCACCACCTCCAGCAGCCCCTCTATATGTCCTCTGCCTCCCTACGACCCCCACCCCCATGCACCGACCACCTCCTCCAGCAGCCCTCTTGGCCTCCATCTCTTAGCCCCTCCCAATGATGAAGAGAGAATATGATGGCATGATTTGCAAATGAGAATGAGCATTAGCGGTAACTTTGTCTTTTTTAATGGAAACCGTCAAGTATAACAGGCATCTCAAACGGAACATAACACAGGGTTATGTCATGTAAAAGTTAAACATTACTCGTGATTTCTCGTGTAATTCGCTATTTTGCAGGGTTATGATTGTAATTGTGAAATTACTTAGAGTTATGAATGTAAAAATACTTATTTATAAATAAATAATATAGATCTAAGCAAAATATTCACTCACTTATTTACTTGATGTTTTTGTATGTTTTTGAATTATATCTTGTAATATATATATATATATTAATTTTTATTTTTATAATTTTTATTATTATATTTTTTAATTTCTTTATATTTTTAATATATAATAAAGGTATATAAGAATATATGTACGTAATATGTATAAAAAAGTAATATATGTAATAAAAGTAGAAAAACTTAAAAAATATAAATAAAACCAGTCATGTTTATTTCTTAAAGGGTTTAAAAATACTTATAAGATCTAACTTTAATTAATAAAAATCTAAACTGCATATATGTATATAATGTAATATAGGGTAATATATTAATAAATATAGTTATATATGCTCAAATTTTGCAAAATATAATATTTTTATGTTTTTATTGTTCCACTTTTTTGTGATTTTTGGGTATTTGTGATCATTTAAGCATTTTTAAAGTCCAAAATATACGAAATCAAATACTTAATTAATAGGTCGAATTATTTTGAGAATTAAAATCCTAAATAACGGGTAAAATTTCTAAAAACTAATATGGAGTAAAAAATATAAGCAGAAATAAATTTTTATGTTTTTTTAAAAAAAATATATTTTTAGTGTTACAGATGATTTTTTATTTTTTCTTTTTCTATTTTTTGTGATTTTTGGTCTTAGTAATAAAATATTATAATAAATAGTAAGTAATTTTTTAGAATTTTTAATCAAGGTTTTATATTTTTTATTTTTAAAGCAAACAAGAAATAAAACATGCTCTTTTTATTTTTAATAAATAGAAAATATATGTGAAATGCAAAATAAATTATATGCGTGAAAAGAGCAATGAATCAGGTACATAATCTTATTTTTTATAATTTCTGGATCATGAAAAATATTTTTAGAAAATATAAAAACATATATAAAAATAAATCAAGTTGGTATAGGCATTTATGTAAATAAAAATAAGTCAGGGGTCCATGTGCAAAAACACCAAAAAGTTTAAGCATAAACTTGATTTTTGTATATCAAATTGCAAATATAAAACCTGTAGGGGTATATGTGCAAAATACCCATATCATGTGGGGGCCACATGAGTTGAGCTAGTAGTGGGCCTACTAACAATTACAAAGAGTTACAAGGGGTTTGCTGCAATTTTTCCAAAAAGTTTTTACTTTAATAAATATTTACAAGACTTTTTGTGAAATATAAAAACAAAGGGGATTTTGTGCAAGTATACCACTTAAGCTTGATGGATCCAACCGTTCTTTATGTGACACGTGGAGGATCCTACGATCTTCAACTCGCACCGCTTCGATTTTAATGCATGACCCCAATTAAAACTAGGTCGTGTTCTTCATTCGATGATTAGGGAGTGGCTTGGAAGAACAGACGAGGAACTCGTACGAGACGAGTTTGGATGTGTTGGTGCTGGGATCTCTGGCATCTATTCTTCGATCCAGCAGCTGGGAACTGATGAACTCGAAATTCGTCTCTTTAATAATCGATAAAATGTAGTATAGGAGGTGAATTTCGGTCGATCAAAAACCACAATCTTTGAATGTTGTGGAATATTTTTACGTGGTAAGTTTACCAAGGTCGAACATAGGGAACGGTGATTTTTAGTTGCGTGGCATTAAATCAAATTAAATAATTAATAAATGCTCGATTAATTTTTGTGTTGATAAAATATACAATGCAATAATGGAGATGCGATGCAAAGAAAATAAATTGAGAGAACTATGCCCAGGATCTGTGATTTTTAAATATATTAAATCCCCAAATAATATGATCAATAAATCCTCCAAATCACATCACAGATCGAAAGAAATTTTGTCCAGAAATATTTATCAACATAAATCGAACAACAGGCAGAAGGAGAATAATTCTGAGAGACAATCCTGCTATTATTTGGATAAGATAAATGATTCTATTAGTAAATCATTACTTTCTGATCGAAGCCTCAATAAAATTATCCTGTAAAAGAATGAGAGATCGATATCTATCCTTCAAAAGAGCACCCCTATGTAAATCGATTCATCAATTTATCCTTGAAAATGCAATACAAATATGTCAAATTTTAGCCTGCAAGAGTTAAATGAGATCCTCAAAGAATAATTACCAATAAACCACCTCAGATCTGTTCACAAACTATGCTAAATGGTAGAGCATGAAAATAACTTTAAAATGACATATTATATGCTAAAATCGGAGTCTGTATGAGAAAGAAATGATAAAATGAAGTTTCAGGGACTAAAATGTAAATAAAATAAAGTTTTGTTTTCAAAATGGTCCCTGGAGGGGCTTATTTGTAGATTCTGAAAGTCGGCGGGTCTTTACTGCAATTTACCCAGGTCGGGGCATATATGTAATTTCGACAACTGACGGGGGCTTCAATGCAAGTTTTCCTTGGACGTGCGTGCCTTGCACGTGCGCCAGGAGGCTCGGAGGCGGACCCGGGAGGCTCGGAGGGGGGCTAAGGCTCGGGCGAGGCTCGGAGGTCCCGAGCCTGTGGTTTGGGCCCAACCTGAGACTCGGAGATGGATGGAGGCTCGGGAGAGGCTCGGAGATCCCGAGCCTGAGGTGTGGAGGAGGGGCGGCTTGGGGGTCCTCCACGTAGCAGTTCTGTGGACCGTTGGATCAAGGCTATCAGCCCGATCCAACGGTGGCGGTGTAGGGCAGAAGATCCAGAGCGGTGCGACCGGTGGCGAGCGAAGCGCGGAAGGCGGAGGGGTGTTGGCGGAGGCGGTGCGGTGGCCGGAGGAGACGAAGCCGCACCTCGGCCGACACACGGTGCGAGGGGCAGCGAGCTCGTTGCAGGCTCGGCGTTCGGCGGCTGGAGGAGACGGAGGTGGAGGAGCTGCTCGTGGCTGAGGCGGAGGTGCGGTGCTCGCGCGGAGGCGAGTGCGGTGAAGGTCGATGCGCGGCTGAGGGGGGTTGTCGATGATGACGGCGATGGCTGAACCTGCAAGTAGTCAGGCAAAACAAGGGGGAGGGAGCTAACGGCGAAGGTTCGCTTGTGGTTGGAGGATTTCAGCCTGTGCAAGGCCGATCGAGGCAAATGCGCCACTCGGCCGACGCCGTGAAGATGCGACGCGGACGGCGAGGCGGAGCCGCGAGGCGGAGGTGGCGATGTACCTGAGGGCGAGAGATGACAGGAGCCCAGGAGGGAATCCCCTGTGGATCACGCCGGAGGAAGCTCTTGCTTGAGGATGGGTTCCTGTCACAAACCCAACTCCTTGGCTTGCTCGAAGGATGGCGGATAATGGCGAAGGTAGAGGGGAGCAACGTTTTATAGGGGTGGCGGAGCGAGGCGTTACGCAGGTGAGACATGGGTGGTTTGATGGCGGCGCATGGCGGCTTTGATGAGGAAGGAGGAGGAACGGCAGGGGGGTGGTGGTAACGGATGGAGGAAGATGACAGGGGTCACGTGCTAGGCACGTGACCCGGGAAGGGGGAGGCTGGAGAGAGAGTGGGGGTGCCACGTGGCACGCCCAGGAGCTGCCACGTGGCGCCCCCAAAAAAATTTCAAATTTGACGATGGAGAAGAAGTAGAAGGAGACCTCGGATCGAAAAATTTCCTTCACGAAAGTTGTTCGTCTCATCGAGATCTACAACTTTCATGAAGGATCCGTGAGCAAAAGAGGTCACCTGTGCAAAGTGGTATTTTTGGTGGTTCTCCATGTGTTTGGAAAACCGTATTTTGGGGATTTTGTATTTTTTGGTAGTTTTAGAGAGGATAAAAAAATCTAAAAAAATACAATAAAATATAAAAAAATTAATTACACACTAATCTTATTTTTTTGGATTTTTAATAGATAAGAAAATAGGAAAATAAAATAGAAGTCAGAATCACACAACTTTTGTACAGACCGACAACGGACACTTGGACTCGGTCAGTTTCTTTGATTTCAGTTTTGATCTAGATTTGGATTTTTTATGTCGTTAATGAAACTTTCATCAAAAAATACAAATGAAAAAGAAATAAAATTAAAAGGCTTAATTATGTACACAAAAACTCAGGTCAAAAATAGCAAAGTCAAAATGCGCAAAAGAGGCCCAAAACCCAACTTTGACATATGAGCTCCGAATTTTACGAAATTGGTCTTGTTTTGAAGGTAATTGAAAATGAAGTATTTTAAAAGTGAGTAGACCAAAATCTGACACTGCATGTGGGAGATATGCTCATTTTAGTCCGTCAGATGTGAAATTAGACTTTGGGATTATTTGACACTTATTGGGGTTAGTAATTTTTTATATTTTTTATTTAATAAGGTTAGTAATATCTACATAATGGAGGTCGTTTGGGTCAATCGGAGTTAGGATGAATTATTTACAAATGTGAGAAGTTAGTGACTTTTTGGGCTAATTTACACTTGGGATTTTTAATGCAATTATGCATGATGAAATGCAGATATTATTTACACATGTATGAATGCTAAAAATATTCTATTAATGATTAAATACAAGTGAATGATGGGGAACAGAGCCTAAATGACCAATTTTAGCATGATGAATACGAGATTCATCAGGAACGTCACTAGGGATCCTCCTAATATGGCGAGCCACTCCGATGAGGTTGAGGTGGAGCAAAGGCAGATCTGGAGGTCTGATTAGATCCATGTACATGGAGCTTCTTCGTAGGTGTTTCTTTTCTCCATAAAGGTTTATGGGTGTCACAATCTGCACCAAAAGATCAGGGGATTCGATTGGTACTCCCTTGAACGATCCTTGAAGAAAAATAATGAGAGGGATGGAGTGGTGGCGAGGTTCCAACGAGACAGCGGAGGGTGAACCTCGATTCACTGAACCACAGATGGATTTGGGTTGATCACAATAAGGAAAAGATGGAGAACTCGAAGAGGCTCGATGTGAGATGGAGAACGGGCGAGGGAACGGTCGAAAATAGTGTAATTTGGCATGGAGCTTGAGATCCATGTCAAATTAGGTATTAATTAGTTATCCTAATCTATTGCATAAAATATAAAATTAATTGCATAGAACTAAATCTAAAATTGAAAATTACCTATAAAGCAATGAATGGGGCCTTAATTTGGTCAAAAAACCAAAGAGGTAAAACCGATCAGAGATGGGTTCTGACAGTGGCTGGATTAGCTCCTCTACCACTCCTCCTCGATGTAGGACCCATCCTCTGACTGTTGTCACCAAGGGGAAGGTCTTCGACGGGTTCTAAGGGGCTAAGAGAAGCTTGGGAGAGATCAAACCTAAAAAGATGGAGGAGATGGAATTTTATAGCATGGTGGAGAAGCAACTTCAAGGCTCGATTGCGTGAGATCAATCATGGGTAGGTGAGGAAGGGATGGCCAGCAAGGACGAACATGGGGGGTTGGGCAGAGGTGAAGAGATCGTGGCAGCAACCCTTATGGGGATGAGATGGAAAATGGGCGAAATATGGGTCCCCTCTGAGTCTGACATGGGCAGCTGGGCGAGGCAGGACAGTTGACCTGAGATAAATGGTCGTTGCCCCCAGCTTGGTCCACGTTGACCAACCAGAAAAGGGGGTGTGGAAATTATTTTGTAAATTGAAATGTAAAAATAATTAAATAAAATAGCTCCCAAAATGCAATATTTGGGAAATTTAAATTAGGGTTTTATGTATGGTTTTCTATGTATTTCTGTACAATTTTTCTGTCCTATTGATAGACCTGAATTTTACCCTTTTAATAGTGTTGAATTAATAATTCTGTTGCAGCCAAATAAATTTGGATCTATAAAAAATGCACAGATAGAAGATCGATGAATTAGAGTATGCGCGATTTGATGTATTTTTAACCTAGGCATGCCCCAGGGTCGACTCAAGGAGGCAAAGAAATAACTTTAGATCAGATTAGGCGAATTAGGTCACAGTTTTCCAAGCGAATTTTTTAGTATTCTTTTTATGCAATAAAAATGCCAAATGCACAAATGCGGATGAATTAGATTATTAAAAAATATGCAACTTAGCCAAAATTCATTTTAATATGAAACATTCAAATTATCCAAGTTATATTTTTCCTGTAAACCTAATCCAATGATTAATGTGAAATGTATTTTTTGGAATTTTTGGGATTAAAACGCAACAATGAAAATTGCAAACTTTTTTAGGGTTTTATGTAATTTTTCGTGCAAACAAAATGCACAAATTATGAAAAATTTACTGGAAGTGAAAAATTGATGAAATGAAGCTACACTAAGTTTTTTGGAATTTTCTGACACTTTATATTTTTATAAATTTTTTAATAAAAACAAAGTGATTGTTAGTATTTAATTCCTAATAAACCCACAAAATCAATTTTTTAACGAGCAATTTATCTCAAATAGATATTTAAATGGGCAATCTAGGATACCTTAAATTTCGCAAAAATATTATTTGTAGATTTAATTAAAAATAATTTACAGAAATCACTCAACAATTTTTTTAGGCAAAAGACATCTATTTTTGATGAAATTTGGATAGTAATTAAGAGATCTTAATAGCATCATCTACACTTTTTTCCACAATTTTTGGAGCAAGAAATATGTATGTGTGAATTTCAGAGATTAAATGGCAAAATAATACTGAATTTCAAACTCTGATTTTTATTAAATTATCCAATGCTCACAAAAATCCAAACAAATAGATAAAGATAAAGAATTAATCTCTCAACACAATGTTATTTTTGATTAAATAAAATGATGCAATTTTGAGGTCCAAATTAATGCTTGAATGTAGGGGTGTTTTTGCATTACAGAAAATGACAATAAACAAACAATTGTGCCTAAGGGTACTTTTGTAATTAAATAAACTTGAAAGTAAGAAACTGCAATTGTTCCAAAAAAATAAAAATGCCTTTGACCTTCTCAAATTAGGGCACGGTGGAACAAAGGCTCCAAGATAGCATGGCGGCGCGGCGGACGTGCGTGCGGGGCGGTGGTGCTCTGGAGGACCTGCGGCGTCGGATCGTGACGGCGGTGACGCGTTTGCAGTTGGGCGAGGTCATCATGGTCGCAAGGGGCACTGACGGCGGCGCATGCTAGCCGTGGCGTGATGGGGGTGCTGCAGTCGGTCGGCGGAGGGGCGATGGGAAGGTTGACGGGGCACCGCGTGGTGGCTGGACAGGGGTTGTGAAGGAGGGAGTGCGGTAGTGGTGGCCTACGCACGCGAGGATGGGCGGAGGCCGTGGAAGGCTCGCGGGCGTAGTGGCGGCAGGGCTCGTGAGGGCGGCGGTGGGCAGAAGAGCAGGCGTCGCGAAGGGTGGTTGGAGGACGGAGGCCGCGCTGCGCGTGGCGGGATGGGCGCCCGCGCTGGCATAGGCACGCGGCTGGAAGCATGGTGCTGGGGCCGATGGCGGATGGAGCGCTGCGGTTGGCTGGAGGGCAGGTTGGCAGCAGAGCAGGGCGGCCGTGCTCGGCTGCTGGAGGTGGTCGTCCTGGTGGAGGCATTCGGGTGGCGACCTGCTGTTGGAGGGATGCGTGTGTCCCTTTTTTGATTTTTTTTGTAATATTTTTTGTATTTTTTTTGTTGATGTCAGAAAATAAACATGCAAGAATGAAGAGGGGATGGTGATGTTGGTGGTGTTTTTTTATGATTATTAAAGTGGTGATGATAATGATGTAAAAATGAAAATAAAAAGATATGATTATGAGGTGGGTGTGATGACAATGATTTGCTAATGAAATAAAAAAATGGTTAGATAAAATAAATGAAAAGATAAAGATAGTGTAGTCACCTAGAGAGTGAGGAGCTATGCTCGACTCGAGTGTCACCTCGAAAAGTATGGTGAATGTCGACCTTGAAGCTTGGCAGTGAGCTTGGACAAGTTGTTGCTACGTGGGTGGTGCTTTACGGATCTCACCTAAGCCTTATCTTCTCTCGACCTGTTGCGTCGAAGATGTTACTGATGACACATCAAAGGAGCTTGGGGCTCTCTCTCAAGAATGGTGGATGAAGAGAATTGAGGAGATGGGAATAAAAAGGAGAGGAAAGTTAGAAAAGATGTGGAGATAGTGGGGAAAATGGGGAGTTGGTGACTTGGAGTGGAGGACAAGTAAAGGGAGAAGAAGTAAAAAGGAGGAAAATAAATAAATGAATAATATAAGTAGACTACTAAAAATAATAATATAATATAAATAATTAAAATAATAATAATAAAATAATAAAAAATATGAAAATGATAAAAAATGGGGTGACTCTCCAGGAGCTACCATGTGTTGTTTCCAGAAAATTTAAAAATTAAATGTAAAGAAAAATAACAAAAGAAATAACAAAAGAGGTTAAATCAAAAAGTGTTCAACACGAAAGTTGCTTCTTGACAAGATCTACAACTTTCGTGAAGGATCGAAAATCAAATGAAATCATATGTACAAAGTATATTTATGGGTGGTACCTTATATGTATAAAATACCACATTTTTGTCTTTTGCATTTTTTGTCATTTTTTAAAATAAGAGAAAAATAGAAATAAAAATAGAGAAAATATGAAAGGAATATTTACAATTTAATCTAATTTTTTGGATTTTTAATAATTTAAGAAAATCAAAGGATAAAATACAATGGCATTTTAGTCAATATGTACAATATACAATAGAGGCCCAAAATCCAAGTTTCACATACGATCTCCGATTTTAATGAAATAGATCTTGTTTTGAAGGTCTTCGAATATATATTACTAAAAATGAGTAGACCTAAATCGGACACTGTATGAGAGAGATATGCACGTTTTAAGGTTCATAGTCTCAAACTTGGATTTAAGTTTTATTGGACAATTTACAAGTTAGTAATTTTCCGATAATTTCCCTTTATTAGTGTTAGTAATATAAACACTATAGAGTTGGTTTTATTGAATCTAGAGTTAGTATAAAATATATACAAATAGGTGTTTTTATATAATATACAAGCAAATGTTTACAAGTGAATTTGGCTCCTTATTTAATGCAAATATGAATGCTAAAATGCAGATATTATTTACACATACATGAATGTTAATCATTCACTATAAGTAGAAATATGCAGCTAATTACTCGGGAACAAAACTCTATTTTCAACTTTTAGAGTGATGAATCACAGATTAATCACCTATCTCCCTCTACTTTATTCCTTCTGGATCAAGTCATCATGATGACTGGGTATCGATGTTTAGGGTCACTCAGTGTCTTTGACACTTTATTTATTTATCTTTTCTTCCTTTATTATTTAATTTTGGAATTAAATTTGGTAATTATTCAGTATTTTATACAGTATTTGTGAATTTTCAGAGTGTTTATTTTAGAAAACTAATGATATATACAAGCATTTAGCGAAAGGGTTTAACGTCAAAATGAAAGAATAAAGATGATGAAGTGAGGATTCATCACCCCATATACTTACCTTTGTTATAAATGTAAATAGAAAATAAAGAAAAGGAAATAACTTGGAATAATTCCGACTAAGTGTGTCTTAATAAAATCAAGGTTTGGAGCTCAGAGAAGTCCATTGGATTATTAGTGTGTTCCGAACTGCATTTAGGTTAGGAAATGTGATACAACATCCCTTAGGTTCCATAATCCTATCATCCAGTCTAATTCATGGTTAGGTAAGAACCATCCTCTCAACTGCATACTCCTGCTACCTTGAAGTGATAGAACCATGTGTGAATTGTTCAGCACTTTCCAAACAGACCATTGAATAAAGAGGAGTATACTCTTCTGGAACTCATCCTCATGGAGAAAGATATTTCGTTCTAAGGTTAGGTGTCACTAGTCTTTAAAACCAAATGGGGGAATAATCTAGAAGAAAGGGAAAATAAGTAGGAATGAACCAGTGTAGTCTTCATTCCCTTGTGAATATCGATCAATCTAACCGAGTCTTCACCAAGAACCATGCTTTTTTTGAATCTTCAAATTTTGATGGAATTTTTGGTATGAGCTTCTTTAAGTATTTTCTTTGACTTTGTACAACTTCTGCATTCTTGTTTGTGCCCCAGCAGATATAGCATGTTTTTATTCCTCCCATTTTTTGTGGTCTTCAATAAAGTTGCACCGACAGACCATTCCTTATTCGAAGCATTATCTCAATCCTCACTAGTCTTTAGATATCATTATTACCAAAAGAAGCAGTTTGGAGTACCAATTTCATCAATCTCCGAGAATGGTTCCTGAGCCACCTTAACGAAGTGGCCTTGCATCGTCCTGACTTAGTCACCAAAATTTTTCAACAATCAATCTGGGTTGAGATAAGTGTTAAGTGCGAGATTTCTAATCAAGCTACTGTCTCAAGAGTCTTACGAATGACAAGGTTTCTATTTAGACATATTGAATTGACTCATGAACATAGTCTCATGGATCCTAAAAAATTAAGTCAATGCGACCTGAGGTATCTTCTAATTCCAGTCCTCATTGGGTTCCTCTGAAATTAAGTGTATTAAGGTCAATCTCAAGCTCCAATCTTTAGACTGTATTTAGACTTGTTTAGCTATCTTGATTATTTCAAAAAATGCATATGCTATGTACAGTGCAAGAAGAATTTTTGAAGCAATTTTCAGATTTTGATATTTTTATGGACTTTTCAAAAAGTTTTGCAAATTTTTATGCAAGTTTTGTAAAACATTTTATGTATTTTTATGGAATTTTGATTTTACAAATTTTTGATGATTTTTTTTAAAACAAAAGAGTTAATCAAATAATTATATTTACACGAAAGTGCATTTTGTTAGTTACAATAATAAGGTTAAAATAATTTACACAATGTATTTATAGGAATAAGGTTAGTGATTATTTATAGGTTTTTATTAATAGAGTTTGTAAAGAATAATATTTGTTTTAATTATGTACACAATACTCAAAATAATTTGTAAACATTTTGATAAACTATTTGAAAACTTTATTTTGAAAGAATAATTTGACAAATAATTTTTGAAAACATTTACAAATTTTGAAAATCATTTTGTAATGATTTTTTAAACAATATGTATAGATTTTTCAGAGTATTTTTACAACCATTTTTTAAAACAATTGTAAATATATTTTTAAAATATTTTTATTCAAACTAAGAAAATAAATTTTTATAAGAAAAATATTTTTATAAAGGTTTGAAAACATTTTACAAAATATTTTTCAAATAGTTTTACAAAATATTTTTAAAAAATAATTTTCCATCCATTTTCAAACATTTTTCAAATTATTTTTAACCAATTTTTTAACCGTAATTACAAAGAATTTTGATGTGTTTTTATTTTTATCAATTACCATATTATTAAAGATACGAAATTACGAGTCTTGGATAAAGTATATATATCGTATATACGACCCCCAATATTGAACTTGAGATATGTCCTCATAGATCAGAGACAAAAGAAAGACATAACTTGTACTAAGTATAGGAAGGTATATACTACAATGACTTAATAAAGAATAGGAAGTTAACCATCCCTCCTGTACTTACGATCAATTAATCCTAAGTATAGCAGATTGTATTCAACATCGGGGAGGGTCAAGGATGGGAACGAATAAATAACTCATCGGCTTGGCATGTCTTCCCCCATACTTAGGGTAAAATATCCCTAAATATATATAAAATATCAAGAGTTGAGGAGGCATGCGAGGAATCAAAGAATGAACACCCGAATACACTCATCCCCCTATACTAGGACGAATCATATCCTAAGTATAGACTTAATGAATGGGATGAGTGTAGCTATTCTTAAGAACGAAAGAATAAAAAGAAGAAAAAACGAAAAGAATTGATTAATTGACAATGTTTTTGGATGCCTTGTCTGATGTAGCTGATGTTATGACTTGAAATTCATCTTGGTAGACCACATGTATAGAATCAACCATGGACAGGAACATATCATGTTCAAGATATGACTTTAGTAATTGCTCGGTGATCACAAATGGTTGTGCGTCAATTGACAAACCGAATATAACAATGCTTCCATTGTCGCGTACATGCTTCTCTATAAACGGCCCAGTCCACTTACTCTTCAACTTCCTTAGGAATAATTTTAACTTTGATTAAATAACCATACCTTCTGAACACGTTTGAAAGTATTACGGCAAATGTGCTTGTCTTGCCACTTCTTGACCTTCTCCTTGTACATCAGGCTGTTGTCATATGCATAGTCACGGAATTTAAGGAGTCGATTCAGATCTAGCTTTTTGTGCTTTCCTACTTTCTTGGGATCCAAATTACAGATATTTATTATCCATAAAGATTTTTGAATGAGTTCCACGGGCAAATGACATGGCGTGCCGTATACTAGGCAGTAGGGAGATATTTCCAAAGGTGACTTGTACGTAGTCTGATAGGCCTAAACAATGAAGTCAAGTAGTTGTGATCAATTCTTCTTGTCAGAACACACAAGCTTCTGCAGAATTATATTTATCTCCCTATTTGAACATTCTGCCAAGCCATTGTACTATGGGTGATATGGAGAAGCGACTCGATGTTCAGTGTAGATTCTTGAGTCAACTTCTTCACTTATGTGTTTATGAAATGGCTACCACTTTCGGATATTAGAATTTTTGGAATCTCAAACTCTGTAATGATGTGTTCTTTCAGAAATCGGCAGACAGTGCAACTGTCAGTGGCTCGGGTTGAGATAGCCTCCACCCAACGACTCACATAATTGACAACAAGCAGAAAATACTCATATCCCTAACTTTTGGAAAATGGGCCCATGGAGTTAATGCCCTACACATCGAATACGTCTGAAATCTAAATGTACTTTAGAGGCATGGTATCTCTCATTCCTATGGTACCACCCATCTTTCTAATAATCAGTGCATCGCTTCACAAAATCTTCTGCGTCTTCAAAGAGAGTCGGCCACCAGAGGCTGCATTAGACCACTTCAACCGTCATTCATTTTCCATAGTGGTGTCCTCCTGATTATTGAGCATGGTAATGTTTAAGGACACTTTGGAATTCCTCCTACAGAATGCACCTCCTCCAGATGTAATATGTCCCCTCATGAAAGAGATAAGGATCCTTTCACTGGTAAAAATCTGACAAGAATTTGTCAACTTTTAGCTTCAACCAATCTTGTAGAGTTCTCTTAGACACATGATAGTTTAAAATATCAGTAAACTAGGGGAGCGAGGTGACTAACAAAATAGCTTAATATGGAAAGGTCTCAATAATTAGAATCAAGCTCTCTACAGGAGTGTCTGGCTCTAGCAATCTTAACAAATGATCTGCCACCATTTTTAACTCCGGGTTTATCACAGATTTCAAGACTGAATTTCTGGAGCGAGAGGATCCATCTAATCAACCTTGGTTTGTTCTTCATGGCTTGCAAGTACTTGATGGTAGAATGATCTATGTAAACAATTACTTTGGATCCCAAGCATATGAGATCTAAATTTCTCCAGGGAAAAGATGACTACTAGAAACTCATTTTGAATGAAAATATCCCTCTTTTGAGCTTCATCTAATGTTCTGCCAGCATAGTGAATAGCAAATGGTATATTGTCTCTACTCTATTCCAGAACCGCTCCAATAACATAATCAGATCTGTTTGTCATGATCTCAAATGATAGAGGTCAATCAGGCGGTTGAAGGCTTGGGGCCTGGGTGATCAATTCTTTCAGTTGATTAAAGGCTTGGAGGACTCCTGCATCAACAATAATTGTCTCCTTATCTATAAAACCAGTCAGTGATCGGGAAATTTTGCTGAAGTCTTTAATAAATCTTCGATAGAAACCAACATACCCAAGAAATGACCGGACATGCTTCAGATTTGTAGGTCGCTCGAGTTTTGAAATGGCATTCACCTTTACATGATCTACCTCCATGCCATGTTTGGATATGGCATGGCCTACACAAACCCTTCGGTCACCATGAAATATATCTTCTCCCACTGGAGCACTAGGTTCACTTCACACCATCTTTTCAAGATTCGTTAAGGATAAGATAGGCACTGATTGAAATTGTCTCCATAGATCGAGAAATCGTCCATAAAAACCTCAAGAAAACTACCAATCATATCTAAAAAACTGCCAACATGCACCTCTAAAAGGTTGCATGAGCGTTGTACAATCTGAATGGCATCCTATAGAAGCCATATGTCCCAAATGGACATATGAAGTTAGTCTTTTCTTAATTTTCTAGGATGATTGCAACCTGATTGTAAATAGAGTATCCGTCCATGAAGTAGAAATATTCCTGAGCATCTAATCTTTCAACTATTTGGTCAATGAAGGGGATCAAGAAATAGTCCTTCTTGGTCGCTAAATTCAGATGTCTGTAATACACAGACACGCCAAGATGTAGGAACTCTAGTCGGGATCTACTCTCCTATATCATTCTTCATGATGGTGATCCCTGATTTCGTTGGCACTACATGCAAGGGACTCTCCCATTTTGAGTCAGAGGTGGGATATATAAATCATGCATCATACCATTTTATAATCTCGTTCATCACAACCTCCTAAAGATTTGGATTCAAACTTCACTGGAATTCTCAGGATGGCTTGTTGTCCTCTTCAAGGAATATGTGATACGAGCACAATGACAGATTGATCCCTTGGAGATCTGAAATTTTCCAACATATTTCCTTGCGGTTTCTTTCAGAACCTCAAGCATATGAGATTTTTGAACCTAGATTAGTTGTTGATGATTATTGGGAACGGTGGCTGTGCACCCGCAAGGAAGTCATACTTCATGTTTGTGGAAGTGTTTTTAACTCAAGTGGGGTCTGAATTATTTCATTGGTGACCTCAGCTATTGTGTAGGGTGATGGTGTCGGATCACTCAACCATAATGTATCCACCATTGGCACTATAAGCTTCAAATTCAAGGTTGCACAGAATTCTTCAATGATTGAATCTTGTTAACAAAAACTTTCAATAATTTCTTCCTGCTCTACTAGGACAAATGGCAAAAAATGTATTCACCAGGAAAATCAACAAAAATCTCATCATCAAAGACATCTTGAAACTTGATTGTGATATCCACCCCTTCCCCCTTGGAGAGGAATTCATGTTTCTCGATATCATCCATGAAAAGATTTGTATCGTGGATTTCAATAAGAAAGTCAGTCTTCTATTTGATTATCAGCAAGCTCACTCTCTTCTGATGCAGATCTGAATTTTTTGGCACTCGGATCGTCTGAATTGGTACCTTGTCGTTGCAAGAGTGAAAGGTGGTCTGCCTAGTGTTGTAATCCATCATTGCTTCGGTTGTTTGAAGGAACGGTCGTCCAAGGATTATCAAAGTATTCAGTAGAGGAGCTGCGGTGTTTGTGTCCAACATAATGAATTCCATGGGGAATTGCATCCCTTGAATCGTGACAATGACATCATAAAATGGCACAGGGCCGCTTGATTGAAGTGTTTGTGAATCACAATCATTCTTGTGGATTTGAGTTGTCTCAGCCCAAATTATTTGAGCAGTGAAGTACGCATAAGGTTGATTGACAATTTTCTGTCCAGGAGTGTTCGATCGAATTCCTTGTCAAACATATGACACCTATTAAGAGGGACTCCCTTGTCTTTCTTTTTGGTCGAGATATTGTTGATTGCGTTCAAAATAGTCGCAGTCAAGATATGTTTCACATTTTTTCTTTGGATCAATGCAGTTGTCTCTTTGAAGTACATGATTTTTTCATCCCTTTCCTTATATTTGGCATGTACTTGATGGCCTTAAGAAGAGGCATCTCTAGAACAAGATTCTGAATAATTTTGACTACATTAGGGTCGGACAAGGTAGTTTTTAAACTTAATTTTTTTTATTTTCTTAAAGCATCTAAAAATGGAATATATATCGAATCAGAAGAAGAAATAGTGTTCTTATTTACATCAAAATCAGTGCCCACATTAGGATGTACAAATGGATGAGAAAAAGGAACATGGTCACCCAAAAGAGGTGGACACCCAAAATCTGCATGCAAGGCTCCATCAGCTGGCATTGTGGTGGATGTAGGAACATGCTCATCAGATGCTGGTATGGTGGTCCTTCAACTACTACTGCTACTTTCATTTTGTTGTTTTAATTTTTCAGATTTTTTGCATGTTTCTTTCTGGTGCTTCTCCTCCATCTTCTTCTTACTCACCCGTCCCAGCTACCGGATCAACGAATGTAGTAGAGGATGATCCACCAGGTGAAACTTTATTTTTCCCTCTCATTATGGTAGATGGTTGCAAGGTCCTATTGCTCCTGAGAATGACAACATTAGATAAAACATATCAAGCATTATGACTCTACTAGATTGGTCTGGACATTACGGACTATATGCTCTTTTTCTTCTTGAAATTATTGGGATTGGCCTCCACCTATGTTGCAATTAGAGTTTTGGCGGCGGTGAGTCCATCGCGCTTCTGGCTCATTTCAGCATGACTCTTCACCAACTGAGCTAAGCAATCCAAGGTGGGGTTCATAGGAGCTACCTCTGATGGTTCAGTGTGTTGACTGCGTTGATATTGGGAATGGTGTGGAGGCTGCAGGTAGGAATGTTGAGAATTATAGTGAGAAGAAGGGTGATGAAGCTACGTTTCATCATCTTTATTCTATCATTTTGGCCTTAAAAACCTAGTGAATGCGTGTAAATAGCATTAATTCATGTATTTTATCATCCATGCATCATTGTGTAAATATTGTATAAAATGCGGTTTTTAAAGCTAAAATTATAGAATAAAGAAAAGAAAAGAAAAAGAACAAAATATTGTAAATAGTTTATGACCTAAAACCCCGAGACCTAGGCATCTCAATGACTAGGTCGATAAGGAATAAAGTAGGTGGAGATAAGGGCCAAAATACAATAAAAATACCTTTTATTTAACCCATTCTTTATTCATTTTGGTACCTATTTTTGAACATGAAAGTTGTAGATAATTAAATATAAAAAAATAAAAAATTGATTTCACACAAAAATAATGTACAGATAAAAAGTTATGATCTGAATAAGATTCCAGAATCCCAACTTCCCAGACCTGTAATCCCAAATAAAAGCTCTAAATGTACCAAACTCACCTTTAATTGTATATAATTTTAAATAATCTATTTAATGAAGGTGGTTTCGTATTTTTCGGAGTTACGATTTGAAAGTTGAGTTTTGGACCCCACTTGTATACTTGTACAGATTAAAATATTCTTTTTTAATTATTATTCATTATTTTCATAATTTTATTTTTTTAGAATTTTGTAAATATTATTTATAATATATGTGTACATTAAAACAAGAATAAAACACAAATAACATTCAAAAATAAAATACTTGTATACAATACCTAGGTATAATACCTATAAATATACCAATATAATTACTACCTATATTTTATTTAGTGTATAAAATACATCAGAAAAATATAATAAAAATATATGTAAGTTTATAAAAATAATTTATCAATATATAAAATAATAAACAAAATAAATAAATTAAATACACAAAGTAAAAGTAAAATATTAAAATATATAGATATGTATACCTATATAGGCCTAAAAAGGCAACTTGTATTTTTATACCTCATTAAAATAATTAAAAATCATAATAAAATAATTTATAAAATAAAAACATTTTTTATTTTATAACTAAAAATTAATAAATTCAATTGCTATTTTTAAATGAATTTACAATTATTATTTTTCCAAGGTTTTTTCTGGTTGGTCCACGTGGATTAACCAGATTTCTTTCTTGGTTGACCTTGATCAACTCTTTGACCGAGGTCTGGCCTTTGTCAGAACTGGGTTTTTGGCGTTTTCTCCGAATTTTGGAGATCACGCCTTTCACTATCTCGTGTCGCATCCTTCATGAATTTTGTTGCTCAAATATCCATGATGCACGCCCATATGTTTTCTTGGGGTGTGGAGCATCGATGCACCCGTTGGACCTCGTTCTTCTCTTCCGCTTCGCCACTCTTTCAAAACCACCTATCCTCTTCCCATCTTCTTTTGAACCCCATCTTGACCCGTCTCTTGTTCCCTTGTGCTTAGGACTGGTGGTGGTGACAGCACCACCTCCAGCCATCGAGGGCGGCGTTTGGCATGGTCATTTGGTCGTTCCACCTCCATCTCCGGCGCTCCACCGTGAGGTTCCATCTCGCCCTTTTTCTTGGCTCGAGGTCCTGTTCGTTTCCCCTTTTTATTGCATTCTTTTATCATTTTACGTGCTAAGTCTAGTTTAGGTTATTGCGTCATCGATTAGTAGCATTAATTAGTTTCAACCACCTTCGGTTTGTCGCCAATAATAGCCAGACCTCTGCCCTCTTGTGCTGTCGAGTTTCTTTGTGTATTTGCAGGGTCTGAAGGACCCTCCTGGGGTCAATAGCGCCACTACAACCATACCCAGGTGGCCGGAGAAGCACGAAGCTTGGGGAGCTTGTTCAGCAGCTCCCCGGGCTCATTTGGGGCCTCTGGATCGTTCGTCGGGGCCGCAGGAGCTTGTACGTATGATCGGAAGGACGTGAGAAGCCCGGAGGAGCGTGCTGCGCCTCATCAAAACTCACCAAGGGCGAGTTCTTCCGACGATCTTCCAGCCTACTCACGCGTCGTTCGATTCTCTATAGGGCCCAGGTCCTCCAGTTGTCGTCGGATTGCATCTGCTATCAGCCGTTGGATCGGCGTACAGTATCTGATCGTGACCATTCAAGGCCGAAGCGGTATTGGTGCGTCAGGTGTTGCCACGTGTCTTAAGTGAAGAATCAAGCACTGTCCGATCCGCAGGCCAAGGGGTATTTTGCATGTTTTAGCCCCATTTAAATATTGAACCTAAAACATTCATCTGCAGCGTTATATTTTCTGTAATATTTAGAATTAGGCCCCTAACCTTTTAAGTATTGCAATTTGGTCCTTGTCCACGTCACCTCACGTGCTTGTGCGTGTGAGGGGACGGGGAATTTTGCGCGGGACCCCCTAAGGGTTCGGATATTTGGTTTTAGTCTCCAAACTTTTCTATGCAGTGATATATTTCTGGAAATTTTGTAACTTAGCCCTCTTAGTTTCAGTTAATTACTTTTAGGTCCCTACCAGTCACGTGCCTCGAGCACGTGACTTTGGGAATTTTACGAGCACATCCTCGGTATTTTGGCTATTGTTATTGGTCTAGAGAGTTATTTAATTAAGTTATATAGTTCCTGGTAAATTTGCACGCAAGCCCCTGAGTTTTTCCATATTTACAAAATTTCCCCTGCTAGGAATGATGTTTCTCTTTGTTGTCTTTATTTATTGCATGCATCTATAAAATTCCAAAAATCACCACAAAAAATAGCATAGGATCCTGTTAAGTTCCTCTTTAACGGTATCTTTTATTTCCCATTTTTATTGCATTTTAATATTTATAAAAATTCCAAAATATGCATTTTCAGCACTGTTTGTATTAGAAAATATTTAAAAATTAGAAAACATTTTTGAAAAATTCTAAAAAAATATATTTTGGGTGTTTCTGTGTGTTTTAACTTTAGACCAAAAATCACTAAAAAATACAAAAGTAAACTCCTAAAAATTATAAAACCCCAAAAATCTTCATAAAATCTTAAAAATTCCAGAAAAATCCTAAAAATACAATTTTGGTCTCTAAATTTTCACTTTTCTATCAGCTTTATTTTAAAATTAATTTGAGGAATTTTGGACACTATTTGTTATTTTTCATCCTCATTTTAATTTCGGCCAGCAACTTAGTTCACTGTTTTCTAGTATTTTTACCTTTAAAAATACCAAAAAAAATAGGAAAGATATGGAAAAATCACAAAACATTAGAAAAATATAAAAGACACAAAAATACTTTAGTTCTTGTATTTTGATTATTTTCCCTATTTTTATCTCTCTCTTATCTCTAATATATACATATTCCTTATATATATTATATATTTATTAAAAGAAAAAGAAAATACAAAAATATACAATATAAAAAGAAAATACAAAATCAGTAAATTATAAATCAAAATATAAAATATAAAATCAAAAATTAAATTAAAAATATAAAATTAAAAACCCACAAAAATAGCATATTTAGACATATCATCACATTCACATTTTGAGCTTGATTGCCCCGTTCTACCTGTCTGCTCCATGTGTTCGACCTCTACACATACTTGCACCTACACACATCTTGTTGTAGAGTTATAATAAATTTGAACTCCGCACATTTACTTTCATTTCTTGAATTACTTGTTATGGGTTAATTGTTGTCTGAATTGCGAATTTCGCGCGAGGTCAACTCAGCGAATGTTGATTCGCCTTGTGAATCGACACAACCTCCTTATTTTCTCGTTCAACAAAGGGTGGTACCGTGGATGTTGTTGAGGATGGAATTGGTAAGGAACAACCAAGTATTGTTGGTCCTGTTGGTGTTGATAGTACTGTGGATGTTGGTACTGGTTCTATCTCTAATTTCCCTGCTAGTGTGGAGACTACTAGTGGTGCTGACGTTGGTTCTAGACAGATCTCCCTCCTTACTGTTGAGGGAATGGATGGTTGTCTGTAGACTATCCCTGATGATGTTTTCCAAGATGAGCCAGTTTTGCATCGTCGCTCCATACACAATTTACCTTCTTAATGAGAGGTGGTGGAGGAGAGCATGGATCCTTGATGATCTAGAGCTCGGGCTGGTAGACCACAAGCTATTGTTGCAGCTGTTGAGGCGATGTAGGCTTGGGGTCCTACATGTAGTACACGTGTTGGATTGTTGGCTGATACAGACTCTAATGAGGAGGCTAAGCGATCCTTCAGCTCAGTAAGAGTAGAATCCAATGTAGATATAGATTAGTAGGTGCTAATTGTGCTTACCAGCAGCTCCAACTACTTGGTAATCTGATCCAATTTATCCATATGTTAAGTCCTCTATTTGGCCATACAGTGATCATTTCTTGATAATATCCACCTTGGACAGGTGGCTCCCGATAATGCTCAAGTTGGATCTCTCGTCCCAGTCCGGCTCGTGATATGTTGTCATATGAACTGGCTTCTGGAGACTATGTGACTGACGTTGATATACACGAGACGATGACAAAGCAGCCTCTCCTTCGGCCATTCATAAAACTTTTGTAAATTCATTTGTAAATTATTTTGTCACCTTTTACATAAAGAATTTGTTCATACATATTGTTTGTATATGCTAGTTGTACAAAATGTTTGTAAATTGAACTTGTAATCATCTTGTAAATATGTGAATAAAATTCTTTAGAGCATAAAATTCCTTTAATAACAGCATCGTATAAAATTTGGATAAAGTGTATATAAAATTCTTTATTAAAACTTGTAAATAAATTTTTTTTGTAGATAAAATCCATCTTGTAAAATGTGTATATGAAACAAGTAAATATCCTTTTTTGTAAAATCTTATATAAAATGTATATAACCTTGTATATATGGTTTGTATGAAATTCTTTGTAAATATGTATAAAATCCTTGTAAAATCTTATATGTGTATAATTCTCTCTATTAAAAACTCTATAAAAATTGAAAAATTAAAATCTATAAAAATTTGCAAAACTCTCTGGAAAAACCTTTCAAAAAGATTTGTTTTTTATCCTTTTCTTTTCTTTGAAAAAATGCTTTGTATATATTTCTTGCATGTGCATTCACAATTTCTCCAAATGATATTTATGATTAAACTAGTCTAGAATAAAATCGAAATGATGCTTGGTTAAGACCTTAATCCACTTAATTTCAGCGTATCGTGTTGAGACTTTTCATGTCTAGTGACTTAATTCTTTGAGTCCACAAGACTATGTTCACATGTCATCTTGATTTGTTTAAGTAGAATATTTCATACACACACATAGTTCTTTTAGACATTAACCTAACTTGGACAAGCACTTTACATGTAGCTCTTCACTTATGAGGTGGTGAGGATTAGAATCCTCTAGTAAGAGATGCACGCGAATGGAATATACACAGTCATCTTGAGTGGCCAGTGCACCCCAACCTAGTCTAGTGGCATGGATGTCTAACGACGGGAGTTGTGGGTTGAAATAAAGTTTCAAAATAGGGGTGGTTTGCTGGCACAATTTTACTAAGCCCCCAAAACATGTGCGGAAAGAAAGATTCTATATCTATAGGGGCACAATAAAGATCTATGAAGTGCAATACTTCTTTCCATTTTGTAGAAGCAATATATATCCAATAAAAAAGTCATTCATGTGTGTGTGTATTCGACCACATTGGTCCTGCTTCAGAGAGACTGCAGATCTTCGTGGAGACTTGGCTACACTAGCCAGTTTCACAAGGAAATTTGGCTACATTGGCCCCACTCCAATTCTCTTCTTATTCTTCTACTCCCCCCTTCAATTGTGGACACAACACGTACCTGAACTTAGAAAGAAATACACTGCTCCTCGAGGAAAGAGTAGCTAGACAAGGGAATTAGGGTTATCTTGCTAGAGAAGGTTGGTCTTTGTCATTTCTGATGTGGAGAGCTATATATCACATACACAATACAAGTAAGATTCATAATCATCAGAATTTGTGTATGAGGACTTGTTCTGACCTGACCGTTGAGGCAACTTGAATAGGAGTTTTATGGAATGTAGAGTCTGTCAGGTTTTAACTCCATTTCTCAATAAGGTTATGCAAATAATCCAAAGGCCTGACCGAGCTCTATACTTTGATTTCATGAAGAACAGTTTAAAAATCAAAATTTTTCTAAGTTCTTTATTTTTCCATAAATCTTTTTCTTTTTAGTTGCTTATTCTTCTACTAAGTGTTTTCTAAGGGACTAGCAAAGGTAAAGTACAAGGGGATGATGAATCTGAGTTTCATTATCTTTATTCATGTATTTTAGCTTAAAATCCCTTCTTAAACCCATGTAAGTGTTAATAGAACACTCTTTTTATTATTTCTTATTTGTAAATATTGTATAAAAACCATTGTTGTTAACTTAAAATAAATAACTAAAGGAAAATAAAGAAAAAATGAAGATTTTATGTATGGAATGAATACATGATGGCTATAACCTAGAGAGAAGGTCAAGACTTGACCTGGTTGACAAGGAATAAAGTAGGAGAAGATAAAGCTTAAAAATAAATAAAATCAAATCCCATTCACACATTATTCATCATCTTGTGCAAAATTCATAATAAATCATTATTTATATATAAATTCTTTATTCTATTTTATGCATCATTCAATACATCTCAAATCAAAATATTTTCTTCTTGGAAATTGTACATAAAAATGAGTTGTAGATATTAAAAATAATTGCAAGAAGATTCATTGTACATTGTTTAAATAATAACACTTTGAAAAAGTTGCAAAGCTAAACTTCCCAAACCCATATATTCTCCATAAAAACTCAAAATAAATAAAACTCACATTTACTAAACTCTAAATAAAATAAGCTTCAAAATGAAAGTGGTTTTACTAAAATCAGAGTTAAGATGGAAAATGTGGCTTTTCGGAGTGTATTCTACATTATGCTTATACTATATAGTGTGAATATAATTATTTATGTATTTTATGTAAATATTTTTGTATATTGTGTTTTTAAATATTTGTAAATATTTTATTTTATCAAAGAAAAATGAAAATTAAAATCACAAAAATTAAAATCATAAAAAATAAATCCATTGTATATTATACATGTATCACTATGTATATATTGTAAATACACCTATTTATTTAACCTAATTATTTATTTCATAAAAATAAAATAAAAATATATTTTAAATCCTTGTAAAATGTTGTAAATAAATAAAATATAAATTATATGATTATCTGTAAAACTAAATTATTAAAAATACAAAGTTTTGTGTGTATATATATGTAAAATTACCTATGAATAAAAGTAATTGTTTATTTTAACCTATGTAATTAAATTTATTTAATTTACTAATAATCATCTAAATTAACTTTATTTATTCTTTAACAATTTCTATTTACATTACTTATTAAAATCATTTTTTATTTTTAATTTAATTATTTAACTTTTTATGGCTATTTTATCCTTTAGTGGTCTTTGTCTTATTCCAGACCCGTTCCCATTGGCTGGACCTGGGTCCGTTGACCCGAGTCAACTCCTTTCAACGCGATCGGATCGAATAAGGTGTTCGCTAGAGCCTCTTTCCCTTTTCTTCATGACGATCAGTTCATCTTCAGTACCACTTCCTTCCGCCTCGGTTCCTATGTGCCTCTCTTTTCAAATTTCACTTGGAGCAAATGCCATTTATACCACCTACGATCCAATTTCCCCTTTTGATCCGATTTTTATGAGTTTTATTTGCCCGAGGGTGGTTATTATGGACAGAGGTAATGACATGACATCAGTCCTTCATATGGGAGCGTGAGGGAGGCCTAGAGACTCGAGATCCATACGTGGTTGGAACTCCACCGGCTGCGTCGATGCTTCTTCTCTTGCCATCACGAATCAAGGCCACAACCTTCTCCATCCACCAGTAGGTAGTCTAGGTAGTTCTTATTTTAATTCTTCTCTTAATTCTGCATTTTAATTTCTACAATTAGATTAAATCCAATCATCATCCTCGAAATATGATCTGCACGATTGGAGCTCAACGATTCTTCATTTTCACATCTGATTCATCCATCACATTCACCGCACATTCTACACCTTCCTCCGCAACCTGCTCCTCCTCATATCACCACGGATATTAGCTGTTGGAAAAGAAATCGTCTTCACCGGAGACATCATCCACCTCCATTCCTTTGTGTTTCAACAGCTAATAATTCGGTCAGAGTCCTCTACGAGCATTAATAACTCAATAGCAGGTGGCAGGAGCATTCTAGAGCATGAGATCGCGATTTGGAGTTAAGTTTCCACTTGCAGGTAGCCGAGGTCTCCAGATCCACTGCCAACTGTCGTCACGCCTCATTGCCACATATGATCGATAGAGTAGAGCAGCTTTGAGCAATACAGACCTTCATGAGACTCCAGGTGCCTAGATCAATTGAGATATTACCGATCAAAAGTTGCCAGACTCTTCCCTCTTCAGAGTTCTTGCTGGAGCCTTCATCAACATTCGATTAAGAACGATAAATTCCAGTCTGCATCTCAGCCGTCCAAGAAGCCTCAATTGCCGTCTCTTGATTACATTTCCAGATTAGATCCACACCCTTGGATATGCATGTGAGCCGCACCTGATTGATGAATATCTTTGACTTTAGCCCTTGTTGTTAGTTTGTTTTGTAAATAAGCCCTTGTTGGGACGTGTGTCAGTATGCCATGTGTTTTAATATTTGCATTATTGCCATGTGCTTTGTTTTATTTGCAATTTGGTTTTGTTTGTATGGATAAACATGGCTACACGTGACTATTGGTGTTTTGCATTATAAATCATGAACATTTCTGTTTTTGTTTGGTCCCTATAAATAAATTTATCCCATTGAGGTTTCTGCCAGCGTATCTCGTAAGATGGCACACTCTTTTTGAGAAAATTGCAATTTATACCCCTACATTTATATTTTATTATCTGCAAGGTCTTGTAAATAACTTTTTATGCATTTATACCCCAATAAAGTAGTTTTTAATTTTGCATGTTAATTTAGATTATAAATAGACAATCACTTGCAAAAATTCCCTAAAAGTAATAATAAACTCCTGCCAAGTATTTCTATTAACACTAATTTTTGTTTTTAAAATTTTATTAGTTTTATATTTTTAATAAATCAGAAACGCGTTATTTTATTCCTGTTTGTATAAAATAATTAATGAACAATACACAAATTGTTTGAAAATTTCTGAAAAATATTATATGTTTGTTTTGATTTGTTTTAATTTCTGTACAAATTTCATCCTTAAATTCCTAATAAAAACCAAAAATGTAAAATATTAAAAACACATAAAAATCTATATAAAATCACATAAAATCCCAAAAAATCATAATATACATTTTTGAATGAAAATATTCTATGTTTCTGTATAAATTTTACATAATTGACATTATTTTCTATTTTAGAAATCTAAAATCTTTTGTTAGCATCCTTGAGTTCAATCCTGTACACTATACAGGTAAATAAATTGCAATTTATTCTCGTGCCTACATTTCATCTTTGATTGTTCACTTATGAATAAAAATAAAATAATAATTTTTATTAAGATTTTCTTTGGGTTGTGATGGTCACACTTCATTTGTGCATATTTTCATTACATTAAATAAAAATCCATAAAAAAGTATTGTTGTCAACAAATGGTGTCGTTGTCGGGGACGCACATTGAGGGTAGCTAGGTTTTCCTCTTAGTATGGTATTCTTGGTTTGTGTATATACTTATTTCTCTTTATTTTATTTTGTATCCTTTTCTGCCATTTATTTTTGTCTATATTTCTGTATATATTGTTGTGGATCTGATTAGTGTTGAGGAGTGAGCACTCAGATCGAGTAGTGTGTGTCATGAGGGGGCTTACACAGTGCTTGTAAGATTCGATTTGTCGGACACCGAAAGCTCCCCAATATCAGATTTTGTGTATTCATCTGAGATCATTTTTACTTGCTCTTCTCATTTTGCTATTTGTCCACGCTTATGTTTATGTTTGTTTGTTTTATTTTATGCTTTTATTTTCCTTCTATTTTGATCATATTTTCATAACTATGATCTAATATACTTTTTGTTTCTCTCTTTCTTGTGAATTTACGACAAGCGAAGGAGGCATTCCTAGGATAGCACACCCGAGCAAAGCAGAGATGACTCGTTTCTTCACTAGTAGCATGATAGCATAGGAGAGGAGTAGAAAATTTTGAGGACTACTTGGATTATTTTTATTTTTAGCTTTTTATTTCCCATTTATTTTTGTAATTAATTTGTAATAATTCTTAGGCATTTGTCCTTTTTCTATTTGTATTTGGATATTAGATATTATGGATTGCAAGATCTGTTTCACCAAGTGTTGGTGCACTTGGGGGACCTCACCTGATTTTATTTACTTAACTTTTATTTTTCTTTGTTCTATCACGGTTTTTTTATGCTTGGAACCTTAGAAGCAGATTCTATTATCTTGTATGAGCTAGGTAACCGATTAGATCCGCATGCCGTTAATAAGAATATATGTTCCTATAGATTAGATCATAGTATTGGACTTAGTCAAATAATTGGTTCTTGCCTGCTAATAGAAGTTAATTCTTAGGATTCTTCTTGTGCATCATTTGGTAGTTTATTTTTCTATCTTTGTTTTATGCGAGGATCATTTTGCATGTAGACTGTTGAAGCAAGGTACACATTTCTTATCTCTTGCATGCATCATTGATTTACTTCGCATCACCTTTTTTGACTTCTTCTCTTGATTCTCTTACTTATGAATTAAAGGAATTGAAAAATTCATTAGATTGATACTTTGAAAAATCCAAAAAAAGTGATAACCCAATTTAAAAAGGACTGCTAAATCTACTTGATCTAAAAAAACGTAAAGGACATATTTTCATTATTTTGGGGAGAGTAAACCCCTCATTGTTCGTAGGTACTTACCTCCAGACAGAGTGGGTGATGATGTAGCCTTATGGTTAGAGCCCAAATCCATAGTCTTGTGCCCTATGTTGTGCATTGCTCTTTAGTGAACAATTGAGATGCAAGCACTTCCTTAAGATGTTGGAAAATCATTTTGATGTGCTCTGCCTCTTATCTCCCTTTGGGCCTAATATTGAACCCAGCATCCTAGGCAGATAGTTCCATTGATTGGGGAGGTTTGAGGACGTACGTTGTGTGGTAGATGTGATTTACTTGTGTGTTTGTTAGTAAGAAACTTTGTGTAGTTTCACTAAACTTAAAATTGAAAAGATAATTGACCGAACTTTAACAGTATTCACTTGTGTTTAGTTGGTGAATGGAGGTTTTGTATTGTGTTTGTTTGCTAGTGTTAGATATCCCATTGCGTACTTCATGCCTTCATTTCATTTTCTTCTTGTTGTTTGACTTTGTATACTCGCATCTTAACTCTTGCCATGGAAGATGTTGGATTGGAGTAGTTTATGCTCAAACTTCGCGAGATTATCTTTATACACTCCATTTCGATTGTCTTCACCTATTCGGGATGACTCTCTTCTCGAATTCATTTTTTTTCTACATCTCCACTTCTATTGCCAATAAATCCCTTGCTTGAGATTGACCCTAATCTCAAACTATCATTTGAGACTCATGATTTTCTGAGGACTAATCAAGTACCTTGCACTTTTATAAAGACTGATTCGGATTCTGAGGACTCTATGGCACCGCCGAAGGGAAAGAGACCCATTACCGAGCAGTATGAGATCAACAGTTAGATGTTGGCATCCATTCAGGCTATCCAGTCCCAGCTTACTGAGCGAGCCAACATCTAGGTTGGTCTTCATGACATAATCTTAGAACTGAGACAAGACAGATGAGAGAGGAGTATGGACATATTAGAGGAGATGGGGAAGGGGGAGCTGATCATGATCAACTGAGAGTGGAGTCAAAACCTACACTTAGAGATGCTTATAACCTAGGAGCAGGACTAGCTATGACATGGATATAGATACATGTGATTCATGGGCATTTCAAGCTGAAGCCCACTATTCTTCCTTTGCTCCTAATATTCCATGAACATATTCATGAGGAGCCTTATATTCACCTCCAACAGCTTGATCGCATATGTAGCACCATCCACTACCCTAACATCCCGTTGGAGGTAGTGAAGATTATAGTCTTCCCATTTATTCTCCTGGATAAGGCGCTTTACTGGATTAATCATTTGGGAAAGGTTGTCGCATCCTAGAAAGGGTCGAGGTCTGCTTTTCTGAGAAAGTATTATCTACTTGGATGCCCCAACTAGATGCGATCATTGATAGCTAACTTCTCTCAATTGTCCCATGAGCTTATTCATAAGGCATGAGAAAGATTCAAATATTTGATGAAGAAGTGCTCCCATCATGATATTCCAAAGATGAGCCTAGTGTAGAATTTTTTTGGGAGGTTGAGCTTAGAGAATCAGAAATTGGTAGATACCGCTTGTGGCGGATCACTTTTCTACAAGGATCAGGTTGTGCTATATCAGATTTTTAAGCAGATGGTAGAGAGCTCTGCAGCTCTTTCTTCTTCACATGCTTTCTAGAAGCACCCTCTTCCTTCGTGTGCTTCAACACCCCACAAATGTCGTCAACATGACGGCATCTCATGATGTGGATAGGGTGGACAATGCTTATCTGACCATTATTGGAAACCAGCTATCCAAAGTCGATATTATAGAAAGCGATCACAAGAGCTTGGTGAATTACAGGTGATCGAACGGAGGACAAAGCAGTTGGACAAGCTAGATGAGATTACTCATCATCTGGAGCTTCTAGTTAGTACCATCGGCTCATACCAGATCCAGAGTGCCGCATCCGAGACACTTGTAGTGGAGCAGTCGAACTCTTCTTCCACTCAGCGTCACAAAGTACCGGAGTTCCTTCTTCCATCGTTCAGCATGTTTACTATATGCAGATGCCGAATCAGGTTCCGCAGCAGTCTCCTCCATCATTTGTTGTGTTGTATTACTTAGAGAAACAGTACATTCCTAAGCAGTATTCTCCACCTCCACATCATATCCATGAGGTGAATGGTATTTGGTTTGACCGAGAACGCATCCACCCCCATCCATCAGGGCATGGTCAATCGAGTTCCCAACCGAATCAGAGGCCAGTTCACCACTTTCAAAGAGGGAGACCATTGTTCCAGCACCATCCTTCACAATCTCACTATTTTTTGTCTCCATCACATGTTCATATTTGGAGACATGGATACTAGCAGCCGATGCAGCCTGCTTATTCTTTCCCATCACCATATCATCAGCATCCTACAAATTTTGAGCAGTTTTATTCACATTCTCCTCCTTGTTTTCGGCAACAATATTCTAGTTACCAGCCTCTGCATTACAAGACTCGACAAACCGTTGTTAAGCACCTCGAGGCACTTTCAGTAAACCCAGCCCTTGATCAGCTAATCTTTTTTATGAAGAACATGACAGATTTGACTCAGAGGCTCGACAACCTAACTAGAACAAAGACACTCATACCAGTACCAGTTGAAGCTAACCCCAACAACTGTAGATGCAGGGAGCAGGTAGCCCATGATCCATCCACCCTCGAGACAAGTATGGTCTTTGATTTTACATGTTTATCTGACGCCATTTCTCTTAGGAGTGGTAGGATATTGCAGTCGCCTTTACATCAGTTGGGATTGGGGGATCGAACAATTGAGAGAGCTACACTGACCACATCATCTTCTTCATCGGTTGAGCAGTGATCTAGTGTAGCAGTTCCAAATCTTAGAGTATCATCTTCGTCACCTTCTTCTTCTCCACCCCTTATCACCGCCAACCAGAAAATACCAAAAAGAGAATAAAGCAAGATGCAGTGTCGAGTCAACTACGAGGAAGAATTTACATGTTGCGGAGTCTTCTTCAACAACAGCAGACCGAGCAACCCATAATGGTTTCCCTTTCATTTTTGTTTCTTCTACACCTATATTAGATGATATTGTCCAACATGTTTCTAATCATTCTAATATACATGTTGATTATGATATTAATAAGAGAAATGAGTAGTTTGATGTTTCTTTAAATTATTTCCATTTCCATCTGCATTGAATATAAGTAAAATCCAAAAAATCAAAACAACCCTATCTGATCCTAGAGTGGTAGAAATCCATCATAACATCTTTTTAGAGATGCCACTCCTTAAGGCCGTGGAGTACATGCTCGTAGTTAAAAATGGAATGAAAGAAGCATATACCTGAAAGCGTCAACCAAAGCAGAACAAATGCCAGAGAACGGAGAAGCATGTATTGACCATGGCCACAGTTCACACTATTAGCATCCTCCCACTGAAAAAGAAATATGAGGGAGCACCTCACATCTGTTATATGATTTTTGATCAGGATTTTAATCGTACTCTTCTCCATAGCGGATCCTCGATAAATTTTATGACATCCTTTCTACTCACTAAGTTTGTTGGGGCCTCTTAGATCAACCAAGATGATCCTTCTATTTGCTGATATATCGATCAAGAGGCCAAGGGGCAGTCTCGATGATGTTATTGTAATAGTGCAGGGCATGAGCTTCCTAGTTGACTTTGTTTTTATGGATATGGATATACATGCACAGTTACTCTATAACCCGATCATACTAGGTCGATCGTTCCTTCGAACGTCCGAAGCATTAGTTGATTATGGTACTAGAGAGATAACCATTCACTCTTACAATCATATGAGGATTGAGATTATTTCATATTCGAGGCCATTACCTCCACCAGCAGTGGATGTGAGAGAGCCAGCACCAGATTTTGAAGACTGTGATTTTCAAGCTGAGATTCGAGACACTGATCTATTCATTGATTTCATGGATACCCAAGAGTTCCTTTTCTCAGATGGAACCCCTGGAAAGCACAATCGATCTTTGCTCCCTTGTTGATGATTTAGATTTGTTAGTTGATGCATTGTTGGAGTTATACTCTGAGGATCAGTCTATGTTACCTGCGGAGGTACATATTGAGATTCCTGAGACACATTCTTCTGATATTACTGTTGAGATACCTCCTGTTGATATAACTTAGCCATATGTAGATTTTTTTGAGATATTATCTGATGAGATACAATCTTCTAAGATTAGTGTTGAAATATCTAAGCAATTCATTGATGAGATTTTTGAGATCTTTGAGCGACCTGATGAGCCATCCTTGTCTGAGCAGAGAGCATTCATTATTGATCTCGTTGATACACTACATGTTGAGCCTATAGTAGCCACCGTGGACAGTACACACAATACAGATCATATACCTCCTAGTAGTGCAGTTGCAGAGGTTGTTGTAGAGTCGATTCAGATACCACCTGAGCTCAAGTTCTTACCTACATCTTTAGTATGTCTTCCTTGATGACCAAGAATCTATCTTGCTAGAGGTTCTAGAGAGAAACCATAATGCTAAAGCTGGACTATTTCGGATCTTTGCGGGATTATTCTAGCTTTGTGCTCGCATCATATCTACTTAAAGGAATATAGTAGGCTGGCCCATGAGTTTCAACGCCGTCTGAATCCTAATTTGCAGGATGTTGTCATGAAAGAGATCAGGAAAAGGTGTGATGGTGTCTTTATTTATCCCATTTCAGATTCCAATTGATCTGTTACATGGTGTGATGGTGACTTTATTTATCCCATTTCAGATTCCAAGTAGGTCAGTCCGTTACATGTGGTCCCAAAGAAATCTGAGATTAAAATTGTGACAAATGACCGTAGTGAGGAGATTCTGACTCGTGTACCTAGTTCCATGGTGCATCTGCGTGATTACCGATGCCTGAACTAAGCAACCAAGAAAAACCGCTTTCCACTACCCTTTATTGATCAAATTATTAAGAGGAGTTATTTATTTCTTGGATGGGTACCCGAGATATAACTAAGTATGCTACACTCTTGAGGATCAAGAGAAGACTACTTTTACTTGTATGTTTGGCACCTAGGCCTTTAGATGGATTTCCTTTAGATCTAATCTCAGCCATCCATAGGTGGAGGGTAATCCGCCATCCACAACGCGCCACATGTTTAAGTAAATTCAACTTCGTCGTCCGCCAACGCCCGTAGGGGGGAATTTTTTTCCTAGACCCCCTCCCTTTTGTATTTTATTTTTAATCAACAAACTTTTATCTGTAGTGTAAAAACTTCTGATTATTTTACAAGTAGCCCCATGTAGTTGTTTTATTTACATTTAGATCCTCTGCCACATCACCTTATGTGCACATACACATGAGGTGGTGGGTTTTTTGCAAGGACAACCCTGTGCTTGTATGTTATTGTTCGATCCAACAACTCTATATTTCAGTTGAAAACTTTTTGGAAATTTCACATGTATGCCCTAATATATCTTGTAAATTACATTTATACCCCTACTAGCGTGGAATGAATTAAATATTTGTGGGTAATTTATGTAGAGGCTCCTATACTTTGGAAATTTGTTCTGGACTGTTTGTTTATTTATTTTTATTTGCAAATTAGTCCCCACCAATGCATAATTTTATTTTCTAGTAATTCCTTTACTAAATATAGTATTGCATTCAAAATCATAGGATTTTTAATATAAGTACCTTTTATTATATTTCATCGCATATATTTTTCATTGGGCATTTAATATCAATTTACTATATTTAAAAATTCAAAAATAGTACATTTATTCCCTATCTGCATAAAAATCCACTAAAAATAGAATAATGTTTTGAAAATTTTAAAAAATAGAGGTTGTTTATTATTGCATTTTGCACCACATACCAAAAATCACTAAAAATTCAAAAGAAAAACCAAAAAATTGAAAACCTTTTCTAAACCTGGTAAAAATATATAAAATCATTAAAAATCTAAAAATTGTATTTTCTATTTATATATTTTATTTACTGTATTTATTGTATATTAAAATTAGTTTTGAAATTTGTTGAGCTTCCTAGAAAATTTTGAAATTCAAAATCATTCGGCCTATTAATATAAGTAACTCTTTTGATCTTTTTATTCCGTTAAAAATACAAAAAAATAGCAGACTATTTTATAAATCTAAAGAGCTACATTTGATTATATAGGTATATTTACTTATATTATTACTATTGTTATTATTTAAAATACCAAATATTTTTATTACCTGGTATTTGATTATATAGGTATATTTACTTATATTATTACTATTACTATTATTTAAAATACCAAAAATATTTTTATTACATGGTATTTTCCCAATTTATCTTTATTTTAATATTTATTTTATATATTTATTATATTATTATCGTTAATATATATAGTATACATAATCATATTATTAATAATAAAAAATAAAAAATATTTAAAAAAATAGAAAATATAAAAATAAAATAAAAAGTATAAAATTAAAACAATTAAATTAAAAATCCATAAAAATTATAAATAATTAAAAACTCACTAAAAAATTAAAATATTCATAAAAACACCAAAAATAATTCTTGACTTTTTGCCATTTATTGTTGTGGATTTGCTCCCTATGTTTGACACTCTACACTACTTGCCCTATGCACATCTTTTGTAGAATTATAATAAATTTTAACTCCACATTTCATTTTGCATTGCTTTATTTTATTGTGGATTAATTGTTGGTCACTTGACTTTCGTTGCGGTCGCTTCAGTGATAATGTAATTATTTCCATGTGTAGGCTAGATTATACCCTCGCAAAAGTCGAGTTGTCAGCATCTGTACAGTAACTTATCATTATTAAAATAACCATTTAACCGCTAATCAGGCATGCACTCTGCACATACTGAACCTGGATGTAATTTGTCGAAACTTGAGTCCAAGCATTATAAAATTCCCGCTCATGAGGTGCAATATGTGGGACTAGGCTCGGAGCATGGCTAAGGCTCGGGCTACATGGCGAGTCCTCGTGGCTTGCATGTGGCTTGGAGCTTCCAAGGTTGAGGGTTGAAATAGTGCTTCAGAGGAAGATCTCAACCATTGGATCAAATCGATGAGATCTAGTCCAACGGTAGTAGTAGGTCATGGTTTTCTTCCTCCTCTATGTGAGGCAGTGGTGAAGCGGAGCTCTGATAAGGTCATATTTCCTCCTCCACGATGCTCATGATGCTCTGGATTGTTGTATAAGGTTCCTATCAATCTCACGAAGAAGACGAGGAAGGCATGACCATGCTAGACTACCTAGAAGGTTGGTTCAATGTCATCTTGTAAGAGGAGGCAGAGGTGAACGAAAGTGCTTGGAGATTCCGATCATTGATACAAATGGCCACCTATACTTGCTAAGGATGCATATCTGAAGCCAAGGAATCATCTAAGATAGAAAGAGGGGTGAGATGGAGGCTCGAGCGAGGAGATATAGGAGAGCCTTAATGGGTTTTCAGCCTTTGCAAGACCATGAAGGGAATCAAGATGAAGAAACTAATGGAGAAGTGCATGGGAGAAGGTGAAGGGTGCACAAAGAAGGTGGTCACTGTGCGAAGATGTTTATGAGCTTAGACGGTCAAGGCCGTGTGTAAGGAGAGTATATGAATTGTGATAAATAAACATAGAAGAGAAGAATAGCTTACCTGAGAGGAGATGAAAACTGAGAAAGAAGATGATAATGAACAACGATCCTGGGGGAGAGGAACCGCTTCCTCTATTGTGGCTTGATGCTTGGGCTGGAAGCTAAGCTCGAAGGTGTTGTTGTTCCACTTGGATCACACCGACGAGGTATCTCGGTCTTGGCACTCGCTCACAAACTCTCCCTGCCACAAAGAGGACTGAAGGTGCTCGAAGATATCGCACGCAAGGGCGGATGGGGTGAAAAAACAATAGAGGTAGGCTATTTGAAGGACGAGGAGGAGCGTTTCCAGGAGGTGATCATCAAACTTCAACCTCTCCTCCATGACTAGTGGTGGAGGAACGTTGAGGGCCGATGAATGGTGTATGTGGGGGAAGTTAGGTTTAAGACTGGGACCGGTCAATTGACGGAGAGGTTGGTCAGAGACGTGGGGGAAATGGTAAGAAGATGTGGTGGCTATGAGCTGTAGATTGTGAAGGAGGTGGGTGTGAAGGTTGACGGTGCACAAGGACTGTTGGTTCTCGTAATCCAACGGTTGATGGTTAGGCTCAAAGGAAGGGTCCATATTGCGTCAATTTTAGGCAATCAAACGCTCGTAAAATAAAGTGGACGTGGTTGGCTAAGGACATCATGATTTTAAATGATCAGATGGTGGATAACGTGTGCATGTGGCTTTAAAGAGTCGGGTAGGTGTCAGTACATGACTCGGCCCAATCAGAAAAATCCTAAGAGCAAAAAATGATGTAATAATGAAAAAACAAATAATTACAAGCTTCAAATAAAAAATATCAACATGAAAGTTGTAGATATTTTTGAGATCTAGAAATTTTATGTAGAACTCAAAATGAAAATACAACATTTATACAAATTTACTTTTTATAAGTATTTTAAGTAAATAAAAATAATTATATTTAAGTACTTTTTTGATTTTTTTTATATTTTTGATATGTAAATATCGTCAAAACAAATATGTTCAATATTAAACTATTTTTATGGGATTTTTAATTATAAGAAAATACATAAAATCAAGGCGTAATAATAAATTTATTTATGTTCAATAATTAAGGCTAATTGTATGCAAAGAGTTAGATTTTAATGTTAGATAATTAATAATGAATCTTAATTTAAATAAGAGGGATAAGAAAAAGATAATAATATCGTAAATCATGGATTTATCAAATTGCTACACAAAAACCAGGGGCTAAGTACACAAAATACTCAATATTTAAAAATTCTAGCATTTGGTAGGGTATACATGCAAATAGCAATAATTTTGAGGTCTAGAATGCAAAATATCCCTAAATATTACACATAATTTAATGTTTACAATGCTAGATAGAAAATACAAAGAGGGTTAGTAGTGCAAAATACCCATGTAGGGGCGTGTGATGTGTGTATGGTAGGTCTTCTGATCCAACGACGGAGCGCTTTCACTTAAACCTGATCGACGACCCTCCTTGTATACTGATTTGGATGTCCATGATTAAATCTGGGATGAGCTCCTTGATCTCATGGTTGTTGCTTCCCTGGAAGAACAAGGAAGAACACTTATACTCCAAGCTTCAATCCATTGTTCCTCATAGCTTCGGTCATATCTCAAACTGCTAATGGTCTCAAATTATTTCTAAGGCCTCTCTGCAATGTGTTGGTGGCCTTCAATTTGTTCAGGCCTCGCTAGAAGAGGTCTGGAGGTTCGGGGTAGCTCGGGCCACCTAGGAGCTAGTCTCCTGAGTTGAAACCTCTCCAAAAGAGGTTCTGGAGACGCGGGACATGCACAAAAAGCTAGAGCACTCGCAAACAAAGCTCTCGACCCAAAGATTGAAGTTATAGAGCACTAGAAATGGAATGGTATGGGAACATCCATCATATAACATAAGATGGATGTTATGGGCTCGATTCTTGCATAATTGAGGTTATCTGGTCGATTAGATGGAGAAATGGAAGGGGGAGAAGATGGGACGTTCTGATGGTCGGAACCCTAATAACACGATGGAACAGAGGTCGCAGCCTAATACTTCAACAAACGATTTTTTTAGATTTCGCAAAATAAAAGATGAAATGATTGGAAATAAAAGGCAGAGTTATACTAGAAATTGAAATGTGAAACTAAAAACCTAAGCTATGTTATGCCTCGACCAGTAAAGTGCTAGCAAGATGACCTTCATCAGAGAAGAACTCCTATGATGGGAACTCGCCTCTCCTCCTTTCTCCTCACCGTAAAACCAATAGGGGATACCTCCTGTCACTACTTTCTAGCTATGAGTTCTTGGTGTTATGGGTTGATAAAAGCGGATTAGGAGGAACGTGAGGTGTTCTGTTTCATTTTATAGTAGAGGAAGAAGAGGTGATTTGACCTTGGATTTGTGCATCGATCGAGGGTAGTTGATGGAAGTTATGGATAGTTCATGGTAGAGCATGTGATTTAGCATGCAATTTCGGTGAAGGACTCGAGAGAATCATAGGTGTGGTTTATGCATGACAAAATGAAGAAGAAGAGGGGTTCGGCATGTACAACGAGTCTAGGCGAGTATGGGGACGGTCAACACTCCTTGGTTCCTTACTGGTCCACGTGGACAACAATAAGATAAAAGAGAAAATAAGAAATGAAAGAAAATTCAAAATAAAATAATAAATGAATTTATCTTTAAAAACTCAAAAAATAAAAGATATTTCTTATTTTCTAAACTATGTTGTAAGATTATTTATTTATTTTTACATCCTTATTTAATATAGTATGTCATTTATATACTATTATTTATATGTATGTATACCTATATATTATTTATTTCTATTTTAATTTTGTTATTTCTATACAGAATACTATATTTACATAATTTATTTATTTATAACTTTATTTAATACACATTTACATATATTTATGGAATTTTTTTGATTTAATTACATGTATAAATAAATACATATTTTTGCAACACATGTATAATATACAAATATTAGGGTTTATTATTCATTTTGGTATTTTTTGAGTGCTTTTAAGATGTGTTTGTATTATTTCTAGATGTTATATAATATTTACAATGATTTAAAAATATACAGAGACTAAAAATGTAAAGAATAAAATATAATGGCTTAATATACAGATGTACAAGTACCATAGTACCCCAATTAACCAGTTTTTGCATATTAACTCTAATTCCAATGAATCCACAGGGAATCGCATGTCTGGCACAGTTCTACTTCATTTAAAAGATAATTAATATAGAAATAAAATGGGGTGAGTTTTTTCATTTTGAGTTCATATTGAGAAGATATTGACCAATGAAGTAATGTTTGCAACCTTTTCAACTGAGTGTACTATGTGACTTGTGCATGATTTATTTTAGCCAATATTTTTCTTATTTTTTATACATTAATATATACAAGTTTTGTGTTGAAAACTTTTATTGTTTGAAGTGTATATAATGATAAACAAAATAGTAGATGTTTGAGCTATTTACACAATATTCTGCACTTAGAAGAATTAGGGTTTTCTTTGTATTTACGTATAGTGTTTCACCTTATCTCCCCCTATTTATTCTTGATCGACCTAGTCAATATTTGACTTGGTCTTAAGGTTTATGGTCAGTCGGTATCATGACACTTTCTTTATTTTTCTTTCTTTTCTTTATTCTTTTATTTTAGATTTAAATACATGTATTTATACACTATTTATACAATAATGTTAGGATGCTAATTCATGCACGTTAGTGATATTTACATATATTTTATTAGGGATTTAAAGCTAATATGAAACAAATAAAGGTTAATGAATGACTATTCATCAACAGGACGTTGTCGATCGAGACCAATGAAGAACTTGCAAAGTAAGCATTGGACAAGCACAAATAAAGTTATGGCACAATGGTCAGTACCTACAGATGACAACGAGCAAACGGTGGAACCAGTGCCATTCCTGACATTTCATGTGCCCTAGGCAAAAGAAACAAATGGGATTTATAAAAAAAATCATAAAAGGAGCATGCATTCTCTATAAGTGGTACATGGAAAAGTTAAAGGAAGTTTAAAACTTCACATCATAAAAATGCATACTATAGCAAACGTTTTACAATTATAGCGCGTTCATCACATGGACTTAGATATCGGTGTAACAAAGAAATTACGTACAAAGAATCTATTAAATAAGGAAATTATTTCCAAAAATAATTTCATGTATTCTCATGAATATCAGGAAGAGATCAAGGTTACCTCTTGAAAGCTTGAGTCTCTAAGGGTGTGTTTGGTACACGGGTTAGGGTGGGTTAAATTGGTAGAGGGTAATCCATTTTGTGTTTTAGTGTTTGGATAGAGGGTTAAACCGGGGGTGGGTCTGTTGTGATATGATTGTATTGAAGTTTGAAAAAGTGAGTAGTTATTGTGATGTGATTTTATTAAAGTTCAGAAAAGTGAGTAGAAGTGGAGTAGTTTATAACTTTTATATGATATGATGGTATAACATATTTTTTTGATGGAATTGATGAAAGAGAATTAATTTATTTAATGTATTAAAAAGAGAAAAAGTGGGGGCCCATATGGGTTTGGGGGTCCCCTACTCGAACGGGGCCTAAGAGAAGAGACCTTCTGAATCAAGTTCGATTTGCAGACACTTATCTTGCGGGCACGATGATGATTCATGTAGAATCCCACAAACTCGAATGTCAACTTCGCCACGAAGTTGTCCTCATAAAAAAATATCAATATGATCTCTATCTCATGATCTTGTCATACAAGATCACTTCATTCTTCACGTACTAGAAGCACCACGAAGATGATGACCTTCTCTTGCGATAGAGCATATATGGAGAGATAGAATATGGTGGATGACCAAGGGGAGAGCTGGTGTGGACTACCAATGCAAGAATCTTTGGTCTCTCTTTTCTCTATCTCTATCAAGGAACTCTTGGAGCAATGGAATTATGGAGTTGAAGGTATTCATGGGAGAGAGGCTATACCCTCTCTTATATAGGAGGGGGGTGTTTATGATGAGTTCTACTCATCATAGTAGGCACCCTCACCTTATCTTAGATGGTAGATCAAAGGCAATGATCCTTATCCTTCAAGAAATAGGACTTGATTTAACTCCTTTAATTACTATCCAAAATAAATACAAAAAATAGGAGAGCCTAATCTCGTTAGGACTCATATGGTGGACGTTGATACTTCTCCAAGCATGGACGTCCACCTTTTCCTATTTAGTTGTTGTAATTGTCATTATTGAGAATTTATGAGAACATTCTCATTACTCATGAATCTTATTCATAAACCCAAAGAAAAATGTAAATCCAAGTTATATTTAAACTTCAATATGAATCGCATTCACGTAAGTACCTTGAAATAATTTTACAAATTAAATTCATATAAATATTAATTATTATAAATTAATATTTATATTAGTTAATGAATAATATTTATAAATCTTATTCACAAAATTTCCTTTTAGAAATATAATTATGACAATAACAATTATTATCTCAATTTTGACATAATACAGTACGAGTCCTAATTCAACTAGGACTCATGAGTCACAGTCGTAGATACTTGGAGAAAATATCGGAGAGATCATATTGTCCATGTATAGTGACTTAAATTTGGACAACACTCCATTTTCATGCTTTATGTCACTTTTCATGAAACATAATACATTATATATGTGAGCTTGAGCTGAAATGATTCACACTCCATGGGAGCTGAACGAAACGCGTTACACTCTCCACGAGCTCAACAAATGATCAGAGTATTGAACTCAGTTCCAACTTCATTTCTAATCAATGTCCAAATCATATGCATCTTAGAAACGAGCTTAAGAAGTGAAATGCATTTCCATTACCATTTCTCTTTCTAACATTTAGACATTGAAAATGGATATTGGAATTGTTTCCAATGAAATGAGACTTAATCCAATTAATTCTCATATCATTAAGCCATATAGTGGATTCACTCGCATCCATCTAGTTTCATCACTCCCTCGGCATGGAAGTTTGATGACAGATGATATATAAAGATAGCTTTAACCCAAAGTATTCCAACTTCATCCTTCATATTGAAAGACGTTGATTAATCCGAAGTTCAAATCCTAGTTTGATTATCTCATTCCAAAAGCATATACTGATATCTTGGATTCATGTCTTATTTCATAATACAAGACCACCATGTATGGAATTATTTATGACCTCAGAATATCTCACAAGTGAGTCCGTCTCCCGGTTCATCAAGTATGAACCTATATGATTCCTTCGAGAGATCATACTTCTCACACAACTCGTCGGTATTTGGTTAGGCCATCAACCTAATGGCCTGTCTAATGTGCACATTTAGTTGCGTAGATGTGTGTGTGTGTGTGGTCAAAGAATGTGTGACTGATCGTGACAGTTACGATTCATGCCTTAGTTTTTCTCGACCTCATCAAGCCAACTATTTAACCTGACTATTCTGACATCTCCAAATCACTACTCCTATGCAGAGAATCCACATAAAGAAGTTGGTCGGAAATTAGTCTATAGACAGAGATTACTCTATCTTTCTCAGTGAGGAGATCATTTTTTGAATATATATGATATTCAACATAACCACAATATGCAATCTAAATGTACGAAGGGACCTTTAATTTAAATGTATTCACAAACATTCATTCATATGGACATGAGAACACAACAACTTTTATTGCACTATTAGGTCACAAGGGCTTACAAGTTCAACAAAGTAAGCGTAATGCGATCAATAGTAAATGAAGTTTCTCATGGATTTTATCAACAATCAAATATCAACAATAACAACAATAAAAACTATGGGGGTTTACATATGAGATATTAAAATGTATAAAGTTACTTTGTCTTTAGGCAAGTATGTAGAAGGACGAAGATGTGATGATAGTGGATCCTATAATTTATGGATTATTTCAATTTACAAATTACATATATTATATATAATTAATATCATCAACTAATATATATCAACTCTGGATTTATGTAAAATAAGATGTTTCCTAAACTGAAGATTGCATCACATGCAAAGATAAACTCTTAAAATTGATGGGTCATGGGTCATTATATCTGAAAATTATCCTCAACTAGATGGAGTGGGTTTCAGTAATCTCCTGTGAATAGTAGCTGTGGGAAGGTTAAGAGGATTGAAGAAGGTTGAAATAAGCAATGTGATGTGATGTTATATTGATTTGAGATGAAATTCTAACTCAAAAATATAAACAAGATTACTACGAGTTAACCGGTAACCAAATAGACCTTCATGATCGACTCTGGGTGGCACTTACAAATTGTGGTCCATTTTTGTATTTAACATGGAAGCATACTGTAACGGAACGGATCGTGACGATCGGCGGAAGCATGCGATATTAGATCGCACGATCAGACCGTTATCAAAAATAAATGAATGGCATACAATGAGCAGAGAAAAATATCAATTCCATAAAATATTCATTCAAACTAGAGTTCCATTATTACAACTCTAAACTGGGAACTATTAAAAAAACTATTCTAGCAATAAAAAATAGCATCTCGATAGTTCCTGTGGACATACAGATATCCACTAGATCTTCACAAGATAAATCGTACCACATCAGAAATCTCAATGAGCCTCTGGCACGATCCATAAAATGCAATCAACCATGTTCTTCACCAGAAAATTGACAACATAATTTGTATGAGCCTAATGCTCAGCATGCATCGGGGTCCATGCATGGGTATTCTAACGGTCCTTTATCTGTTATATTCATGTACTTGAATTGTCATGTATACACATCATCCGTGCCTAGATAATTCCCATGCATGTCTAAGTTCGATCCCTATCATGTATAGTTTGGCTTCTTTCATAAACATGGATATGCATGTAAAGTACGTAAATTGCATAAGTAGGTATGATAATCATTTATTTGTACTTGTGGGCATATTTCATAAAATACCAAGCAATTTACATACGTATAAAACATATCAACCACTTTACATATTAATCCCTATGAATTTGATGGTTTAACTTTCTTAAACCTATTCTCATATAACATGTGATGGTTAATTTTCTTATTAAACCATTTCTTGCATTTTTCCTGCTGGTTTACCCTTATAAACCATTTTCTTGCACAACATTCATTTACATATCTTGTTATACGCTTTCAACCGCTGGCACTTGCGGTTCATGGAATGACATGTAGCTAGAACTGTAAAGGACTTAGCTTTTGCCTCCATGGTTCCTTGCAACCATACGCCCCTTGCGGCGTTGCCCCTTGCGGCTAATACGACCCCTTGCGATCGCCCATGTGACTCTTATGAGTTTGTGCCTTAATCTTATTTAATTTTTATGGACTTGTTCATCATTGCTATGATAATAGATTACTAATCATATATAGGTACCCGTATTATCATCATTTTCAGTTACGCACATACTATGTGGACTCTTCCTTTTGGTGGTGCTGCCAAAGGATCTTGACCATCAGAACTATGCACCAACGGAGTTGATGATCTCTACGATCGATGATTCGTATGGGTTTCTCTTCAAAGGTCAAGTTTGGCTGAATATCAATGACATCATACTCAATCACATGTGAAGGATCAGGAGTGTACTTCCTCAGCATAGACACATGGAATACATTGTGAAGTTTCGAGTATTGAGGAATATGCAATACGATATGCCACCTCTCCAATCCGCTGCAGAATCTCAAAAGGTCCTATGTATCTGGGAGTGAGCTTCCCCTTTTTGCCAAATTGCAAGACGCCCTTGGTTGGAGAGATCTTGAGGAACATGTGATCCCCAACTCCGAAACTCAACTCTCTTCTGTGACGATCGGCATAAGATTTTTGCCTACTTTGAGCTGCCAACAATCTCTTTCTGATTAATTCAACACCCTGCTTACTTGTCCGAACAAGTTCCGGTCCTAAGATGTGCTTCTCGCCCACATCACTCCAACATGAGGATGATCTGTAAGGTCTCCCATACAATGCTTCATAGGGAGCCATCTTGATGCTCGAATAATAGCTATTATTGTAAGCAAACTCCACTAAAGGAAGGTGCCTATCCCAGTTGCCCACAAAATCTAGAGCACATGCTGTCAACATATCTTCTAGTGTCTGGATGGTCCTTTCTGACTGACCATCAGTCTGTGGATGAAATGAAGTGCTGAACTTCAATTGAGTGCCCATAGCATCCTGAAAACTCTTCCATAAACGAGAGGTAAATCGTGTATCTCGATCAGATACAATTGATGCAGGAACACCATGTAGGCTGACAATTTCATTCACATCTAATTCAGCTAGACTGTTTGTCAACTGATCCAAGCAGATAGGCAGGAAGTGTGCTGATTTGGTTAATCGGTCAACAATCACCCATATGATGTCATAACGATGTTTTGTGGTCTTGGGTAGACCGGTGACAAAGTCCATCGTTATGTGCTCCCACTTCCATTCAGGTATCTCTAAGGGTTGAACAGGTCCTGATGGACGCTGATGTTCAATCTTGATCTGATGACATACCAAGCATCTAGAAACAAATTTTGCGATGTCATTCTTCATCTTTGGCCACCAAAAGTTCCATTGCAGATCTTTGTACATTTTCATTGTACCTGGGTGAATAGTGTACATCGATCTGTGTGCTTCATCCAGAATCACCTGCCTCAACTCAATATCACTTGGAATCCATAATCTGCTATGGTACCTTATACCTCCATCCATTCCGATGGTGAAATCAGAACATTCCTTTTTAGATGCTTCTATAAATTAGGAAGATCAGCATCTACTTTTTGTGCAGTCAAGATCTTCCCAATTATCTCTGGTTGAATCTTGAGCGCTGTAAATGATAACTTTCTTGATCCATTCAGGGAAGGCTTCTAATCTTCAAAATCCTTTATCATCTTCTATTGAAGTTTTAAACTAGCCAATCTACCTTCCCATTTTCTACTTAATGCATCTGCTACGACATTTGCTTTTCCCAGATGGTAATTGATGACGAAGTCATAATCTTTTAGGAACTCTAGCCAACGTCGCTGCCTCAAATTAAGTTCCTTATGAGAGAAAATGTATTTGAGACTCTTATGGTCATTGAGCACCTCAAATTGATCACCGTAAAGGTATTGCCGCCAAATTTTAAGAGCAAAGACTATCGCTGCTAACTCTAAATCATGAGTTGCATAATTCCTCTCTTGCGGTTTTAGTTGCCATGAGGCATAAGCAATGACTTTCTCATTTTTCATAAGAACACACCCGAGTTCGGTGCATTATGCATCTGTATACACTACAAAACCTCCATTGCCTGATGGTAAAGCCAAGATTGGAGCTGTGGTCAATCTCTCCTTCAATTCTTGAAAGCTCTGCTCGTACTTTTCAGACCATACAAACTTCACATCCTTTCCAGTGAGCTTCGTTAATGGTAGTGAGATCATTGAGAATTTCTGAATAAATCGCCGATAGTATCCAGTCAAGCCAAGAAAACTACGGATCTCAGAAATATTCTTGGGTTGCCTCCAATTCATCACAACTTCTATCTTGGTTGGATCTACCTCAATGCCGTCCTTAGATACCACATGACCAAGGAATGCGACTCTATTTATCCAAAAATCACATTTGGAGAATTTTGCATAAAGCTGGTGTTGTCTTAAGGTTTCAAATACAATCTGTAAATGTACTTGATGCTGCTACGGATCAGATGAATATATCAATATATCATCTATAAACACAATGACAAACTTGTCAAGGTATTCTCGGAATACCCTATTCATTGGCTCCATAAAGGCTGTAGGAGCGTTAGTAAGACCAAATGGCATGATCAAGAATTCATAATGACGATACCTTGTCCTGAAAGCTATCTTTGTTATATCCTCTCTTTTATTCGGAGTTGATGATAACCCGTACGCAGATCAATTTTTGAGAAAATTGTTGCTTCCTGCAACTGATCGAATAAGTCATCAATGTGAGGTAATGGGTATCTATTCTTCAGAGTTACTTTATTTAGACCTCAATAATCAATGTAGAGTCTAAGAGACCTATCTTTCTTTTTCACAAAAAGAACGGGTGCTCCCCACGGAGAAACATCGGGACGTAAAATCCCTTATCCAATTGTTCTTGTAACTGCTTCTTTAGCTCCTCAAGTTCTGCAGGTGTCATTCTGTACGAAGCTTTAGAAATCGGAGCTGTTCCTGGGATAACATCAATTGAGAAATCAACCTCTATATGACGAGGTAGTCCAGGAAGATCGTCTGGGAAGATGTCGGCAAACTCTCAGACCACATCTAAATCTTCAAGATGTGTATGTGATGATTCAGTGTTAATTATACTAGCGAGGAATGCGATGCAACCTTCTGCTAGTAGTTGGCTTGCTTGCAAGGATGAGATGACCAATCTTCCACCCTTACAAGTACCCCGAATAACCATCTCCTCAAGATTTGGTCTACTCAGGACCACATTCTTTTCCCGATAATAGACCACTCTATAATGCTCCCGTAACCAATCCATTCCCAAGATGACATCATAGATTGTGATGGGTAATAATATCAAATTGACAGTGAGGGTGTCTTCTTTTACCAAAACAGGTACGCCCTTTAAGTACATACCAGTGGCAATAATATCACCCAATGGTGAAGAAACTGTAAGTGTGTAAGGAAGGTCAACAACTTCTAAACTTAACTTTCTCGCAAAAGCATTCGAGATAAAGGGATGCACGGCACCAAAATAAAAAAGAACATGACATAAATAGTTTTCAATTAGTAGAGTACCTTCCACTGTCGTGTTGGTACCTTCTGCATCCTCAGGAGTGATAGTAAAGACTCTTCCTGCTACTTTCTTTTTCTACTCGAATGGTTTCTTCTGATCCTTGACATCTTTCTCGTAATCTTTCATGAAGTGACCTTTTTCTCTGCACTTAAAGCAAGTAGTGGTTAGCTTGTAGCATTCTCCTGGATGCCTCCTATCACAATGCATGCACACCTCATATGTCTACTTCCTGTTTGCTGGTGTATCATCAGTCTTTGTCTTCTTGTCATTCGTTGCAGTGTGACGCCTCTTGTCATTGAAGTTCGGCTTGTGAGGTCGCTTTCGAGGATTCGCTTGCTGTATCCTTCGGTATGCTGCATCAATCTCCACGGCTGCTGCCACCGCCTCAGATAAGGTTGTGGGAGCTCTAGTAAGCACTTTAATGCTCAGTCCCACATTCAGGCGTTCTATGAACTTTCTAGCTCATTGCTTTTCATTGGCGTAGATACCCTTGTCATACTTCTCCAATTCTTGAAATTTTGTTGCATATTCTTCGACTGTCATATTTCCCTACCGAAGATTTATAAACTCTTGATGCTTAGCATCCTTAGCATGCTCGGGGATGTAACGCTCAGTGAAGTGCTCAACAAAATCATCCCACTTAATGACTGGAGCCTCCGAAAAGTGGATTCCCTTGCATGAAGTCCACCACTCATTTGCGTTGTCCTGCAGATGAAATGTCCCAAAGATCACTTTTTTTCCTCAGGATAATCAGTTGCCTCAAAAGTCAGCTCCATCTCTCTTAGCCAATGTTCGGCCTTTTCCAGCTCATGCTCACCCTTGAAGGTGGGCGGATCGTGCTGAATGAAGGTCTTTAGAGTCAGTCCACCTGAGTTAGACACCTGACTCTTCTGTTGCTAGATCATTAGTGTCATTAACTCCAGAATCTGCCTCTGCATACCCATAACGGCCTCTTAGCTCGTCGATGAGTCACGGTCTCCAATGGCTTCAATTGCACGTCGAGGAGCCATCTGATTCAAAAATTGGTAAGGTCAATGAGTTGTGATACTAAATCTCTCTATATTTAAATCTTAGATCTTAGATCACTAAGATTTGTGGAGATCCTATGCTTAGAGGAACTCTAGCTTTGATACCATTTGTAACGGAACGGATCGTGACGATCGGCGGAAGCATGCGATATTAGATCGCACGATCAAATCGTTACCAAAAATAAATGAATAGCATACAATAAGCAGCGAAAAATATCAATTCCATAAAATGTCCATTCAAACTAGAGTTCCATTATTACAACTCTAAACTGGGAACTATTAAAAAAACTATTCTAGAAATAAAAAATAGCATCTCAATAGTTCTTGTGGGCATACAGATATCCACTAGATCTTCACAAGATAAATCGTACCACGCCAGAAATCTCAATGAGCCCGTAGCACGATCCAGAAAATGCATTCAACCATGTTCTTCGCCTGAAAATTGATAACATAATTTGTATGAGCCTAATGCCCAGTATGCATCGGGGTCCATGCATGGGTATTCTAACGGTCCTTTATCTGTTATAATTCATGTACTTGAATTTTCATGTATACACATCATCCGTGCCTAGATAATTCTCATGCATGTCTAACTTCGATCCCTATCATGTATAGTTTGGCTTCTTTCATAAACATGGATATGCATGTAAAGTAAGTAAATTGCATAAGTAGGTATGATAACCATTTATTTGTATTTGCGGGCATATTTTATAAAATACCAAGCAATTACATACTTATAAAACATATCAACAACTTTACATATTAGTCCACATGACTTTGATGGTTTAACTTTCTTAAAGCAATTCTCATATAACATGAGATGGTTAATTTTCTTATTAAACCATTTCTTGCATTTTTCCTGATGGTTTACCCTTATAAACCATTTTCTTGCACAACATTCATTTATGTATCTTGTTATACGCTTTCAACCGCTGGCACTTGAGGTTCGTGGAATGACATGACAGTGTAGCTACAACTGTAGAGGACTTAGCTTTTGCCTCCATGGTTCCTTGCAACCATATGCCCCTTGCGGCTAATACGACACCTTGCGATCGCCCATGTGAATCCTATGAGTCTGTGCCTTAATCTTATTTAATTTTTTTATGGACTTGTTCATCATTGCTATGACAATAGATTACTAATAATATATAGGTACCATATTATCATCATTTTCAATTACACACATACTAACTTGTTAGTTAACAGGAAGTATGGTGATAACAAATTATACTCGACATAAGCGACATAATGAATATTTTTGTTATACCCATCTGCTTAATTTCAAAAACGTTATGGACTCATTGAATATGCATAATAATCTTCCTTGACGTTGTAAAATTAATTAATAATAGCTCATGTTACTTCTGTGATACTAAAAACATTCTTCCATACTACTATGCTAATTATTATTTCCAAAATACTATGCTACTTACTAGTGGACGGCCAGCAAGTTATGGAATATTAGCTGGTGATATATGAGTGTTGATTTATCATTATAGCAGTTCATGGGATCACAAAAATATAGGTCTAGAATTATTTAAATTAGCCAATAAACGATTGACATATACAGGTGGTGTCTAAATCATCTCGAGTGATTGTTGTTCTTTTTTCTTTCCAAATTTATCTGAATACAAAGATGAGATATGCCAACTATGGTTACTACGTTAAAGCATTATGTCCTAATAATTTAATATGTCATATTATATAATAATAACATCGACAAAACTTATATTTAGGTCATCAGATTACCGTTCACGTCAGGGCATCTTACTAAATAAAAACATGTATAGGCATCTTTTCCATTCCCAACAACATTCCGAGTACTTTAAAATTAAGAATAACAAACAAGAAATTATATGCAACCTCTGTTTTTGTAGGAACGTTATTTTTTTAAAAAAAAACTTCTCATGGTGCTTAAGATATATCTATGAACTTCTCCATAAAAAAACGAGTTATCGTTATGCTCCATTTAGTGTATATCCAGAATTACCATTGGTTGACATAATTTTGATCGTTATTAATATAAAAACCTACACCAATCCATACAATTATGGTTCGTAGTTCGGATAAGACTTTCTTCAATATGAAAAATCCTAAATCGATACATACAAGAGATCTATCTTGACGTAATCAATATTTATACGAAAAACTTAGACCGATATATACCTTGATCTAGAGCTTATCTCTACCCGTCAGGGTCATCGCATCTCCTTTTGGTCACGAATCCGTGTTTTCCTTCTCGACGCCGCCTTCTCCTACGATGAAGATGGACGTCGGTAAGATAACCCTTCCTCTCTCTCTCTTTAACTCTCTCTAAAATTGTAGGATAGGGTGACGTGAGGGGAAGAGAGTCCTTGGAGTTTTAAAGTTGATAATGAAAAGATTTAATGTACTAATTAAATCCATTTAATCTAAGATAATGCAATTGAAATTTTTTTATAAAAAAGAATCATGCCGTTACACATACGTAACCTTTTCCGTTAAGGTTTGGTGAGCCCAATCAATGCCACACATTTTTTTGATGCAGCCGACAGACTCCCACCCACCGCCGCTCAATTAGGCAGCTTTATTGGGGGTGTATTAATAGCAGCAGAGCCGAACCATCGATCGCACACCGTTCAGTCAACGGGACCCCACGGGTCGCATTTGCGAATCTCTCCTTCCCCCGTTCCGACAAGAGCCACCAGAGCCAAAACCATCTCCCTCTCTCTCCCTCTCCCCCTATATCTACCATTCACCACCATAATTGGACGGTCGCCTCGACGCGGCAGACGATGGAGGTGATGCGCCACTCCTCCGCCTTCCTCCTCCCGCCGCCGCCGCCGCCGCCCGCGACCAACGGCCCCGCCGCGACCTACGCTCTCGTCGTGCTCAACCAAAAGCTCCCCCGCTTCGCGCCGCTCCTGTGGAGCCACGGTATGCGATGCCCTCTGTCTCTTGATCGATCGATTTGATCGATGTAGATCGACTGATGTGGATGGATCTCCTAAGTTTTGCGGTGGTTGGATTCTGGAAGCGAGGTTGCACGTATGCGCTGACGGAGGAGCGAACAGGATCTTCGACGAGATGCCGCTGCTGTTCCCCGACGAGGATCCCGCCCGCGTTCGCGTAAGGTCTGCCTGCTTTTGTTTTTCTCGTTTCTCCTTTTGGTTTCTTCTGATTGTTGTATTTTTTTTCTCTTTTGGAATATGAGGAAACGATGTGTCGGTTTAGCCACGTGGTTTATGAATGGTGCTTTAGTTTAGTAACTAGAAGACCTAAATCACGATCACTATAACCGCTAGCGGTGAAGTCGCAGGAAAGAAAAACTTTCGATCTCAATCCTCTGGCCAACCGAAGGCACAAACGCGCCCCTCATGGAGAAGTGGTGGATGGATCGGAAATAGAGGAATGTGGCAGTGAAGATGATTTTGAGCCTTTGTTTGGTTGGAGGGAACATGAGAGAACCGAAATTAGTCTCAGATCTATTATTTGTGAGACTCGGTTTGTCTGTGTGACTATATAAGGAGCGTCACATTCCCTGTACTCATTGAGAGATTGCAATAGACGATCCGATCTTTTGAGGCCTTCTCCCGTGTTTTTATCCCGCTCCTTAGGGAGCAAGGTTCCATGTAAAACCCGAGCATTACATATTTTATATTCCTTTATTTTGTTTATTCTTGTTCTGATTATCTTCTGCATTCTTATTTCAACGTGGTATCGGAGCAAGTCGTTCCAGATTTCATTTGTGAATTTCAAGATTTATTTCTTTTATCAATTTTGTGTGCTATAAAACTTGTTACAAAGTTTTATTGATTATCTATGGATCTCGAAGCTTGTGGATGACAAGGTCAAAGGGTTTTTTTCCGAAACACTAGTTCCTGAAATCCAGTTCCTGCACACAAATCCCTCTTCTCTAGTGCCAATCCCGTCGGGCGATGAGATCTGTTCTGTTGCAGCCCTACTCCAACACGATCTTGTTGTTCAAGAGAAACTCTAGAGCATTCTTCCTCAACCCATGTGCATCTATCTATAAAATTGATCTCGCCAAGGTTTTAAATCTTGATTTCGATTTCATTTTGAGATGGGGGAAGAAACGAAACAATTTCGAAATTTTGTCGAAGATGAAATTTCGCCAACTTCAACCAAAATCGGCCTAGATTTGTGAAGTATATATCGAGATTTCAATTTCGGTTTCGGTAGGGTGTTAAAACTGAACTTTCGGTGAAATTTCATCGGAATTTCGCGAAATTTGGAACCCTGGATCTCGCCAGCAGGGTCGTGGAGGTGCCACCGAGATCTTCTGCAAGCTTCAGGCAGCGGCATCTTTCAATCGAAGTTGTTCACCATTGCAACGGCATACGACATGGCGGTAATAAAACCCTAGCAACATCAAGGTTGGAGAAGCCAATCGCAGCTGAGATCTAGTTCCATCGGAACCCCAAACTTCAGATCGCAGATGAAGCGTCTCCGCTTGAGGTGACAGAGTGTGCTAGCGGTGTTGTCGTTCTTCCTCGCCAGGCGCTATCGTGCCCTCTCCTCCTAGCATCTTCGTCGATGCTCTCGGCGGCGGTGCTGCAGCAGTTGATTCATGGATACTTCGCTTTCGATGCCCCCTTGCATGTCGAGATACTATGTAGGGCAACAAATTGGGTTCCCCTTCTTCCTCGGGAGATGATGGCATGGAAAGATGGGCTCCTAGTTACGATGGGAACCCTAAAAGGAGGACAATCATGATTCTTGGGTTTTGTCCCATCTTTTAAAAAAATAAAATAAAAAGGAGGAGAAAAGGAGAATGAGGGTAGAGTTGCTTGTATTACAAAAAAAGAAGGGGAAAGTTGATTGCATTTGAGCCCATTGGGTTGCCGTATATATAAAAATTTTTAAAAAAAGGAAAGGGGATGTTTGGGCCCTAGTGGGTCATGTGCAAAAAAAACAAAAAGATAGACTTACAAAAAAACAGTACGACAAGAGAAAAAAATAGACAAGAAAATGAACGACTATAAAAAGGACCATCGTACAAAAAAAGGATGTCATATAAAAAAAATTTAAAAACTTGCATGTTCACTGTTTCTCCCAACTTGATCATCCACGCTCTTTATTCTAACAAGTATGGGAGAAGGGGGGATTCAGATATGGAACATATTCTTCAGGACTTCTGTTGCCCGTCCACAAGTGATAAACCAGCACTCTAGACTGCTACTGCTATTAAATGTTTTCACCGAGTATCGACTACTTCGTTAAGGTATCTCTATCCTCGACTATTACTCGACGCTGGACTTTCTTCTTCTACAACGACTTTACTCCAGATACGACCTGGTTGATGTAACGACTACTATAGGCACGGCTGAGGCTCTTTCCTGGTGATCTGAAAGCCGCAGGTCCGTCCTCGAGCAAGGTCTTCTACCAGTAGCGGGTTCTTCAAATATGGTGTCATTATCCTCGTCCGAACAGTGTATCTCTATCTCTATCTCAAATATATCGAGTGAAGATGAGTTATGTACTTTTTCTTTCTTTTTTTACAAGTTGCAACTTTCTTAGTTCCAGCTTGAGGGGGAATGTTGGATTATGTAATAGAGGGGCAATGGATCTCTCCAAAATCTGATTACCCTCCGCTCATGTTTAGTCTCATATCTACTATTTGTGGGACTCGGTTTGTTTGTGGGGCTATATAAGGAGCTCCACACCTCGTGTACTTATTTAGAGATTGCAATCAACAATCCGGTCGTTTGAGACCTCCTATGGTTTCATCCCTCTCCGTAGGGAGTATGGTTCCACGTAAAACATGAGCGTTTCATGTTTTATATTTCTTTATTTTGTTCGTTCTTGTTTTGATTATGCTTCTGTATTCTTGTTTCAAGGACTAACGTGGCTTCATTACTCAGTGAGAGAATCCATCTCCAAACTAACTGGCTTGAGTAGAGTGACCCTATTGTTTGTTTTGTTTACATTTGAATGCCATTTTTTACCACAACATTCTGGGGTAAAAAAGCAAACATATTTTATTTGGACTTTTTAAGAGCAAAAAATAACCAATACGGTTTAGTAATCAACACATATATCAATATATTATTAAAAAAGTTACAAGAATGGGTAGAAAGACAACTTTTCTATGCAGTGATATATTTCTGGAAATTTTGTAACTTAGCCCTCTTAGTTTCAGTCAATTACTTTTAGGTCCCTACCAGTCACGTGCCTCGAGCACGTGACTTTGGGAATTTTACGAGCACATCCTCGGTATTTTGGCTATTGTTATTGGTCTAGAGAGTTATTTAATTAAGTTATATAGTTCCTGGTAAATTTGCACGCAAGCCCCTGAGTTTTTCCATATTTACAAAATTTCCCCTGCTAGGAATGATGTTTCTCTTTGTTGTCTTTATTTATTGCATGCATCTATAAAATTCCAAAAATCACCACAAAAAATAGCATAGGATCCTGTTAAGTTCCTCTTTAACGGTATCTTTTATTTCCCATTTTTATTGCATTTTAATATTTATAAAAATTCCAAAATATGCATTTTCAGCACTGTTTGTATTAGAAAATATTTAAAAATTAGAAAACATTTTTGAAAAATTCTAAAAAAATATATTTTGGGTGTTTCTGTGTGTTTTAACTTTAGACCAAAAATCACTAAAAAATACAAAAGTAAACTCCTAAAAATTATAAAACCCCAAAAATCTTCATAAAATCTTAAAAATTCCAGAAAAATCCTAAAAATACAATTTTGGTCTCTAAATTTTCACTTTTCTATTAGCTTTATTTTAAAATTAATTTGAGGAATTTTGGACACTATTTGTTATTTTTCATCCTCATTTTAATTTCGGCCAGCAACTTAGTTCACTGTTTTCTAGTATTTTTACCTTTAAAAATACCAAAAAAAATAGGAAAGATATGGAAAAATCACAAAACATTAGAAAAATATAAAAGACACAAAAATACTTTAGTTCTTGTATTTTGATTATTTTCCCTATTTTTATCTCTCTCTTATCTCTAATATATACATATTCCTTATATATATTATATATTTATTAAAAGAAAAAGAAAATACAAAAATATACAATATAAAAAGAAAATACAAAATCAGTAAATTATAAATCAAAATATAAAATATAAAATCAAAAATTAAATTAAAAATATAAAATTAAAAACCCACAAAAATAGCATATTTAGACATATCATCACATTCACATTTTGAGCTTGATTGCCCCGTTCTACCTGTCTGCTCCATGTGTTCGACCTCTACACATACTTGCACCTACACACATCTTGTTGTAGAGTTATAATAAATTTGAACTCCGCACATTTACTTTCATTTCTTGAATTACTTGTTATGGGTTAATTGTTGTCTGAATTGCGAATTTCGCGCGAGGTCAACTCAGCGAATGTTGATTCGCCTTGTGAATCGACACAACCTCCTTATTTTCTCGTTCAACAAAGGGTGGTACCGTGGATGTTGTTGAGGATGGAATTGGTAAGGAACAACCAAGTATTGTTGGTCCTGTTGGTGTTGATAGTACTGTGGATGTTGGTACTGGTTCTATCTCTAATTTCCCTGCTAGTGTGGAGACTACTAGTGGTGCTGACGTTGGTTCTAGACAGATCTCCCTCCTTACTGTTGAGGGAATGGATGGTTGTCTGTAGACTATCCCTGATGATGTTTTCCAAGATGAGCCAGTTTTGCATCGTCGCTCCATACACAATTTACCTTCTTAATGAGAGGTGGTGGAGGAGAGCATGGATCCTTGATGATCTAGAGCTCGGGCTGGTAGACCACAAGCTATTGTTGCAGCTGTTGAGGCGATGTAGGCTTGGGGTCCTACATGTAGTACACGTGTTGGATTGTTGGCTGATACAGACTCTAATGAGGAGGCTAAGCGATCCTTCAGCTCAGTAAGAGTAGAATCCAATGTAGATATAGATTAGTAGGTGCTAATTGTGCTTACCAGCAGCTCCAACTACTTGGTAATCTGATCCAATTTATCCATATGTTAAGTCCTCTATTTGGCCATACAGTGATCATTTCTTGATAATATCCACCTTGGACAGGTGGCTCCCGATAATGCTCAAGTTGGATCTCTCGTCCCAGTCCGGCTCGTGATATGTTGTCATATGAACTGGCTTCTGGAGACTATGTGACTGACGTTGATATACACGAGACGATGACAAAGCAGCCTCTCCTTCGGCCATTCATAAAACTTTTGTAAATTCATTTGTAAATTATTTTGTCACCTTTTACATAAAGAATTTGTTCATACATATTGTTTGTATATGCTAGTTGTACAAAATGTTTGTAAATTGAACTTGTAATCATCTTGTAAATATGTGAATAAAATTCTTTAGAGCATAAAATTCCTTTAATAACAGCATCGTATAAAATTTGGATAAAGTGTATATAAAATTCTTTATTAAAACTTGTAAATAAATTTTTTTTGTAGATAAAATCCATCTTGTAAAATGTGTATATGAAACAAGTAAATATCCTTTTTTGTAAAATCTTATATAAAATGTATATAACCTTGTATATATGGTTTGTATGAAATTCTTTGTAAATATGTATAAAATCCTTGTAAAATCTTATATGTGTATAATTCTCTCTATTAAAAACTCTATAAAAATTGAAAAATTAAAATCTATAAAAATTTGCAAAACTCTCTGGAAAAACCTTTCAAAAAGATTTGTTTTTTATCCTTTTCTTTTCTTTGAAAAAATGCTTTGTATATATTTCTTGCATGTGCATTCACAATTTCTCCAAATGATATTTATGATTAAACTAGTCTAGAATAAAATCGAAATGATGCTTGGTTAAGACCTTAATCCACTTAATTTCAGCGTATCGTGTTGAGACTTTTCATGTCTAGTGACTTAATTCTTTGAGTCCACAAGACTATGTTCACATGTCATCTTGATTTGTTTAAGTAGAATATTTCATACACACACATAGTTCTTTTAGACATTAACCTAACTTGGACAAGCACTTTACATGTAGCTCTTCACTTATGAGGTGGTGAGGATTAGAATCCTCTAGTAAGAGATGCACGCGAATGGAATATACACAGTCATCTTGAGTGGCCAGTGCACCCCAACCTAGTCTAGTGGCATGGATGTCTAACGACGGGAGTTGTGGGTTGAAATAAAGTTTCAAAATAGGGGTGGTTTGCTGGCACAATTTTACTAAGCCCCCAAAACATGTGCGGAAAGAAAGATTCTATATCTATAGGGGCACAATAAAGATCTATGAAGTGCAATACTTCTTTCCATTTTGTAGAAGCAATATATATCCAATAAAAAAGTCATTCATGTGTGTGTGTATTCGACCACATTGGTCCTGCTTCAGAGAGACTGCAGATCTTCGTGGAGACTTGGCTACACTAGCCAGTTTCACAAGGAAATTTGGCTACATTGGCCCCACTCCAATTCTCTTCTTATTCTTCTACTCCCCCCTTCAATTGTGGACACAACACGTACCTGAACTTAGAAAGAAATACACTGCTCCTCGAGGAAAGAGTAGCTAGACAAGGGAATTAGGGTTATCTTGCTAGAGAAGGTTGGTCTTTGTCATTTCTGATGTGGAGAGCTATATATCACATACACAATACAAGTAAGATTCATAATCATCAGAATTTGTGTATGAGGACTTGTTCTGACCTGACCGTTGAGGCAACTTGAATAGGAGTTTTATGGAATGTAGAGTCTGTCAGGTTTTAACTCCATTTCTCAATAATGTTATGCAAATAATCCAAAGGCCTGACCGAGCTCTATACTTTGATTTCATGAAGAACAGTTTAAAAATCAAAATTTTTCTAAGTTCTTTATTTTTCCATAAATCTTTTTCTTTTTAGTTGCTTATTCTTCTACTAAGTGTTTTCTAAGGGACTAGCAAAGGTAAAGTACAAGGGGATGATGAATCTGAGTTTCATTATCTTTATTCATGTATTTTAGCTTAAAATCCCTTCTTAAACCCATGTAAGTGTTAATAGAACACTCTTTTTATTATTTCTTATTTGTAAATATTGTATAAAAACCATTGTTGTTAACTTAAAATAAATAACTAAAGGAAAATAAAGAAAAAATGAAGATTTTATGTATGGAATGAATACATGATGGCTATAACCTAGAGAGAAGGTCAAGACTTGACCTGGTTGACAAGGAATAAAGTAGGAGAAGATAAAGCTTAAAAATAAATAAAATCAAATCCCATTCACACATTATTCATCATCTTGTGCAAAATTCATAATAAATCATTATTTATATATAAATTCTTTATTCTATTTTATGCATCATTCAATACATCTCAAATCAAAATATTTTCTTCTTGGAAATTGTACATAAAAATGAGTTGTAGATATTAAAAATAATTGCAAGAAGATTCATTGTACATTGTTTAAATAATAACACTTTGAAAAAGTTGCAAAGCTAAACTTCCCAAACCCATATATTCTCCATAAAAACTCAAAATAAATAAAACTCACATTTACTAAACTCTAAATAAAATAAGCTTCAAAATGAAAGTGGTTTTACTAAAATCAGAGTTAAGATGGAAAATGTGGCTTTTCGGAGTGTATTCTACATTATGCTTATACTATATAGTGTGAATATAATTATTTATGTATTTTATGTAAATATTTTTGTATATTGTATTTTTAAATATTTGTAAATATTTTATTTTATCAAAGAAAAATGAAAATTAAAATCACAAAAATTAAAATCATAAAAAATAAATCCATTGTATATTATACATGTATCACTATGTATATATTGTAAATACACCTATTTATTTAACCTAATTATTTATTTCATAAAAATAAAATAAAAATATATTTTAAATCCTTGTAAAATGTTGTAAATAAATAAAATATAAATTATATGATTATCTGTAAAACTAAATTATTAAAAATACAAAGTTTTGTGTGTATATATATGTAAAATTACCTATGAATAAAAGTAATTGTTTATTTTAACCTATGTAATTAAATTTATTTAATTTACTAATAATCATCTAAATTAACTTTATTTATTCTTTAACAATTTCTATTTACATTACTTATTAAAATCAATTTTTATTTTTAATTTAATTATTTAACTTTTTATGGCTATTTTATCCTTTAGTGGTCTTTGTCTTATTCCAGACCCGTTCCCATTGGCTGGACCTGGGTCCGTTGACCCGAGTCAACTCCTTTCAACGCGATCGGATCGAATAAGGTGTTCGCTAGAGCCTCTTTCCCTTTTCTTCATGACGATCAGTTCATCTTCAGTACCACTTCCTTCCGCCTCGGTTCCTATGTGCCTCTCTTTTCAAATTTCACTTGGAGCAAATGCCATTTATACCACCTACGATCCAATTTCCCCTTTTGATCCGATTTTTATGAGTTTTATTTGCCCGAGGGTGGTTATTATGGACAGAGGTAATGACATGACATCAGTCCTTCATATGGGAGCGTGAGGGAGGCCTAGAGACTCGAGATCCATACGTGGTTGGAACTCCACCGGCTGCGTCGATGCTTCTTCTCTTGCCATCACGAATCAAGGCCACAACCTTCTCCATCCACCAGTAGGTAGTCTAGGTAGTTCTTATTTTAATTCTTCTCTTAATTCTGCATTTTAATTTCTACAATTAGATTAAATCCAATCATCATCCTCGAGATATGATCTGCACGATTGGAGCTCAACGATTCTTCATTTTCACATCTGATTCATCCATCACATTCACCGCACATTCTACACCTTCCTCCGCAACCTGCTCCTCCTCATATCACCACGGATATTAGCTGTTGGAAAAGAAATCGTCTTCACCGGAGACATCATCCACCTCCATTCCTTTGTGTTTCAACAGCTAATAATTCGGTCAGAGTCCTCTACGAGCATTAATAACTCAATAGCAGGTGGCAGGAGCATTCTAGAGCATGAGATCGCGATTTGGAGTTAAGTTTCCACTTGCAGGTAGCCGAGGTCTCCAGATCCACTGCCAACTGTCGTCACGCCTCATTGCCACATATGATCGATAGAGTAGAGCAGCTTTGAGCAATACAGACCTTCATGAGACTCCAGGTACCTAGATCAATTGAGATATTACCGATCAAAAGTTGCCAGACTCTTCCCTCTTCAGAGTTCTTGCTGGAGCCTTCATCAACATTCGATTAAGAACGATAAATTCCAGTCTGCATCTCAGCCGTCCAAGAAGCCTCAATTGCCGTCTCTTGATTACATTTCCAGATTAGATCCACACCCTTGGATATGCATGTGAGCCGCACCTGATTGATGAATATCTTTGACTTTAGCCCTTGTTGTTAGTTTGTTTTGTAAATAAGCCCTTGTTGGGACGTGTGTCAGTATGCCATGTGTTTTAATATTTGCATTATTGCCATGTGCTTTGTTTTATTTGCAATTTGGTTTTGTTTGTATGGATAAACATGGCTACACGTGACTATTGGTGTTTTGCATTATAAATCATGAACATTTCTGTTTTTGTTTGGTCCCTATAAATAAATTTATCCCATTGAGGTTTCTGCCAGCGTATCTCGTAAGATGGCACACTCTTTTTGAGAAAATTGCAATTTATACCCCTACATTTATATTTTATTATCTGCAAGGTCTTGTAAATAACTTTTTATGCATTTATACCCCAATAAAGTAGTTTTTAATTTTGCATGTTAATTTAGATTATAAATAGACAATCACTTGCAAAAATTCCCTAAAAGTAATAATAAACTCCTGCCAAGTATTTCTATTAACACTAATTTTTGTTTTTAAAATTTTATTAGTTTTATATTTTTAATAAATCAGAAACGCGTTATTTTATTCCTGTTTGTATAAAATAATTAATGAACAATACACAAATTGTTTGAAAATTTCTGAAAAATATTATATGTTTGTTTTGATTTGTTTTAATTTCTGTACAAATTTCATCCTTAAATTCCTAATAAAAACCAAAAATGTAAAATATTAAAAACACATAAAAATCTATATAAAATCACATAAAATCCCAAAAAATCATAATATACATTTTTGAATGAAAATATTCTATGTTTCTGTATAAATTTTACATAATTGACATTATTTTCTATTTTAGAAATCTAAAATCTTTTGTTAGCATCCTTGAGTTCAATCCTGTACACTATACAGGTAAATAAATTGCAATTTATTCTCGTGCCTACATTTCATCTTTGATTGTTCACTTATGAATAAAAATAAAATAATAATTTTTATTAAGATTTTCTTTGGGTTGTGATGGTCACACTTCATTTGTGCATATTTTCATTACATTAAATAAAAATCCATAAAAAAGTATTGTTGTCAACAAATGGTGTCGTTGTCGGGGACGCACATTGAGGGTAGCTAGGTTTTCCTCTTAGTATGGTATTCTTGGTTTGTGTATATACTTATTTCTCTTTATTTTATTTTGTATCCTTTTCTGCCATTTATTTTTGTCTATATTTCTGTATATATTGTTGTGGATCTGATTAGTGTTGAGGAGTGAGCACTCAGATCGAGTAGTGTGTGTCATGAGGGGGCTTACACAGTGCTTGTAAGATTCGATTTGTCGGACACCGAAAGCTCCCCAATATCAGATTTTGTGTATTCATCTGAGATCATTTTTACTTGCTCTTCTCATTTTGCTATTTGTCCACGCTTATGTTTATGTTTGTTTGTTTTATTTTATGCTTTTATTTTCCTTCTATTTTGATCATATTTTCATAACTATGATCTAATATACTTTTTGTTTCTCTCTTTCTTGTGAATTTACGACAAGCGAAGGAGGCATTCCTAGGATAGCACACCCGAGCAAAGCAGAGATGACTCGTTTCTTCACTAGTAGCATGATAGCATAGGAGAGGAGTAGAAAATTTTGAGGACTACTTGGATTATTTTTATTTTTAGCTTTTTATTTCCCATTTATTTTTGTAATTAATTTGTAATAATTCTTAGGCATTTGTCCTTTTTCTATTTGTATTTGGATATTAGATATTATGGATTGCAAGATCTGTTTCACCAAGTGTTGGTGCACTTGGGGGACCTCACCTGATTTTATTTACTTAACTTTTATTTTTCTTTGTTCTATCACGGTTTTTTTATGCTTGGAACCTTAGAAGCAGATTCTATTATCTTGTATGAGCTAGGTAACCGATTAGATCCGCATGCCGTTAATAAGAATATATGTTCCTATAGATTAGATCATAGTATTGGACTTAGTCAAATAATTGGTTCTTGCCTGCTAATAGAAGTTAATTCTTAGGATTCTTCTTGTGCATCATTTGGTAGTTTATTTTTCTATCTTTGTTTTATGCGAGGATCATTTTGCATGTAGACTGTTGAAGCAAGGTACACATTTCTTATCTCTTGCATGCATCATTGATTTACTTCGCATCACCTTTTTTGACTTCTTCTCTTGATTCTCTTACTTATGAATTAAAGGAATTGAAAAATTCATTAGATTGATACTTTGAAAAATCCAAAAAAAGTGATAACCCAATTTAAAAAGGACTGCTAAATCTACTTGATCTAAAAAAACGTAAAGGACATATTTTCATTATTTTGGGGAGAGTAAACCCCTCATTGTTCGTAGGTACTTACCTCCAGACAGAGTGGGTGATGATGTAGCCTTATGGTTAGAGCCCAAATCCATAGTCTTGTGCCCTATGTTGTGCATTGCTCTTTAGTGAACAATTGAGATGCAAGCACTTCCTTAAGATGTTGGAAAATCATTTTGATGTGCTCTGCCTCTTATCTCCCTTTGGGCCTAATATTGAACCCAGCATCCTAGGCAGATAGTTCCATTGATTGGGGAGGTTTGAGGACGTACGTTGTGTGGTAGATGTGATTTACTTGTGTGTTTGTTAGTAAGAAACTTTGTGTAGTTTCACTAAACTTAAAATTGAAAAGATAATTGACCGAACTTTAACAGTATTCACTTGTGTTTAGTTGGTGAATGGAGGTTTTGTATTGTGTTTGTTTGCTAGTGTTAGATATCCCATTGCGTACTTCATGCCTTCATTTCATTTTCTTCTTGTTGTTTGACTTTGTATACTCGCATCTTAACTCTTGCCATGGAAGATGTTGGATTGGAGTAGTTTATGCTCAAACTTCGCGAGATTATCTTTATACACTCCATTTCGATTGTCTTCACCTATTCGGGATGACTCTCTTCTCGAATTCATTTTTTTTCTACATCTCCACTTCTATTGCCAATAAATCCCTTGCTTGAGATTGACCCTAATCTCAAACTATCATTTGAGACTCATGATTTTCTGAGGACTAATCAAGTACCTTGCACTTTTATAAAGACTGATTCGGATTCTGAGGACTCTATGGCACCGCCGAAGGGAAAGAGACCCATTACCGAGCAGTATGAGATCAACAGTTAGATGTTGGCATCCATTCAGGCTATCCAGTCCCAGCTTACTGAGCGAGCCAACATCTAGGTTGGTCTTCATGACATAATCTTAGAACTGAGACAAGACAGATGAGAGAGGAGTATGGACATATTAGAGGAGATGGGGAAGGGGGAGCTGATCATGATCAACTGAGAGTGGAGTCAAAACCTACACTTAGAGATGCTTATAACCTAGGAGCAGGACTAGCTATGACATGGATATAGATACATGTGATTCATGGGCATTTCAAGCTGAAGCCCACTATTCTTCCTTTGCTCCTAATATTCCATGAACATATTCATGAGGAGCCTTATATTCACCTCCAACAGCTTGATCGCATATGTAGCACCATCCACTACCCTAACATCCCGTTGGAGGTAGTGAAGATTATAGTCTTCCCATTTATTCTCCTGGATAAGGCGCTTTACTGGATTAATCATTTGGGAAAGGTTGTCGCATCCTAGAAAGGGTTGAGGTCTGCTTTTCTGAGAAAGTATTATCTACTTGGATGCCCCAACTAGATGCGATCATTGATAGCTAACTTCTCTCAATTGTCCCATGAGCTTATTCATAAGGCATGAGAAAGATTCAAATATTTGATGAAGAAGTGCTCCCATCATGATATTCCAAAGATGAGCCTAGTGTAGAATTTTTTTGGGAGGTTGAGCTTAGAGAATCAGAAATTGGTAGATACCGCTTGTGGCGGATCACTTTTCTACAAGGATCAGGTTGTGCTATATCAGATTTTTAAGCAGATGGTAGAGAGCTCTGCAGCTCTTTCTTCTTCACATGCTTTCTAGAAGCACCCTCTTCCTTCGTGTGCTTCAACACCCCACAAATGTCGTCAACATGACGGCATCTCATGATGTGGATAGGGTGGACAATGCTTATCTGACCATTATTGGAAACCAGCTATCCAAAGTCGATATTATAGAAAGCGATCACAAGAGCTTGGTGAATTACAGGTGATCGAACGGAGGACAAAGCAGTTGGACAAGCTAGATGAGATTACTCATCATCTGGAGCTTCTAGTTAGTACCATCGGCTCATACCAGATCCAGAGTGCCGCATCCGAGACACTTGTAGTGGAGCAGTCGAACTCTTCTTCCACTCAGCGTCACAAAGTACCGGAGTTCCTTCTTCCATCGTTCAGCATGTTTACTATATGCAGATGCCGAATCAGGTTCCGCAGCAGTCTCCTCCATCATTTGTTGTGTTGTATTACTTAGAGAAACAGTACATTCCTAAGCAGTATTCTCCACCTCCACATCATATCCATGAGGTGAATGGTATTTGGTTTGACCGAGAACGCATCCACCCCCATCCATCAGGGCATGGTCAATCGAGTTCCCAACCGAATCAGAGGCCAGTTCACCACTTTCAAAGAGGGAGACCATTGTTCCAGCACCATCCTTCACAATCTCACTATTTTTTGTCTCCATCACATGTTCATATTTGGAGACATGGATACTAGCAGCCGATGCAGCCTGCTTATTCTTTCCCATCACCATATCATCAGCATCCTACAAATTTTGAGCAGTTTTATTCACATTCTCCTCCTTGTTTTCGGCAACAATATTCTAGTTACCAGCCTCTGCATTACAAGACTCGACAAACCGTTGTTAAGCACCTCGAGGCACTTTCAGTAAACCCAGCCCTTGATCAGCTAATCTTTTTTATGAAGAACATGACAGATTTGACTCAGAGGCTCGACAACCTAACTAGAACAAAGACACTCATACCAGTACCAGTTGAAGCTAACCCCAACAACTGTAGATGCAGGGAGCAGGTAGCCCATGATCCATCCACCCTCGAGACAAGTATGGTCTTTGATTTTACATGTTTATCTGACGCCATTTCTCTTAGGAGTGGTAGGATATTGCAGTCGCCTTTACATCAGTTGGGATTGGGGGATCGAACAATTGAGAGAGCTACACTGACCACATCATCTTCTTCATCGGTTGAGCAGTGATCTAGTGTAGCAGTTCCAAATCTTAGAGTATCATCTTCGTCACCTTCTTCTTCTCCACCCCTTATCACCGCCAACCAGAAAATACCAAAAAGAGAATAAAGCAAGATGCAGTGTCGAGTCAACTACGAGGAAGAATTTACATGTTGCGGAGTCTTCTTCAACAACAGCAGACCGAGCAACCCATAATGGTTTCCCTTTCATTTTTGTTTCTTCTACACCTATATTAGATGATATTGTCCAACATGTTTCTAATCATTCTAATATACATGTTGATTATGATATTAATAAGAGAAATGAGTAGTTTGATGTTTCTTTAAATTATTTCCATTTCCATCTGCATTGAATATAAGTAAAATCCAAAAAATCAAAACAACCCTATCTGATCCTAGAGTGGTAGAAATCCATCATAACATCTTTTTAGAGATGCCACTCCTTAAGGCCGTGGAGTACATGCTCGCAGTTAAAAATGGAATGAAAGAAGCATATACCTGAAAGCGTCAACCAAAGCAGAACAAATGCCAGAGAACGGAGAAGCATGTATTGACCATGGCCACAGTTCACACTATTAGCATCCTCCCACTGAAAAAGAAATATGAGGGAGCACCTCACATCTGTTATATGATTTTTGATCAGGATTTTAATCGTACTCTTCTCCATAGCGGATCCTCGATAAATTTTATGACATCCTTTCTACTCACTAAGTTTGTTGGGGCCTCTTAGATCAACCAAGATGATCCTTCTATTTGCTGATAGATCGATCAAGAGGCCAAGGGGCAGTCTCGATGATGTTATTGTAATAGTGCAGGGCATGAGCTTCCTAGTTGACTTTGTTTTTATGGATATGGATATACATGCACAGTTACTCTATAACCCGATCATACTAGGTCGATCGTTCCTTCGAACGTCCGAAGCATTAGTTGATTATGGTACTAGAGAGATAACCATTCACTCTTACAATCATATGAGGATTGAGATTATTTCATATTCGAGGCCATTACCTCCACCAGCAGTGGATGTGAGAGAGCCAGCACCAGATTTTGAAGACTGTGATTTTCAAGCTGAGATTCGAGACACTGATCTATTCATTGATTTCATGGATACCCAAGAGTTCCTTTTCTCAGATGGAACCCCTGGAAAGCACAGTCGATCTTTGCTCCCTTGTTGATGATTTAGATTTGTTAGTTGATGCATTGTTGGAGTTATACTCTGAGGATCAGTCTATGTTACCTGCGGAGGTACATATTGAGATTCATGAGACACATTCTTCTGATATTACTGTTGAGATACCTCCTGTTGATATAACTTAGCCATATGTAGATTTTTTTGAGATATTATCTGATGAGATACAATCTTCTAAGATTAGTGTTGAAATATCTAAGCAATTCATTGATGAGATTTTTGAGATCTTTGAGCGACCTGATGAGCCATCCTTGTCTGAGCAGAGAGCATTCATTATTGATCTCGTTGATACACTACATGTTGAGCCTATAGTAGCCACCGTGGACAGTACACACAATACAGATCATATACCTCCTAGTAGTGCAGTTGCAGAGGTTGTTGTAGAGTCGATTCAGATACCACCTGAGCTCAAGTTCTTACCTACATCTTTAGTATGTCTTCCTTGATGACCAAGAATCTATCTTGCTAGAGGTTCTAGAGAGAAACCATAATGCTAAAGCTGGACTATTTCGGATCTTCGCGGGATTATTCTAGCTTTGTGCTCGCATCATATCTACTTAAAGGAATATAGTAGGCTGACCCATGAGTTTCAACGCCGTCTGAATCCTAATTTGCAGGATGTTGTCATGAAAGAGATCAGGAAAAGGTGTGATGGTGTCTTTATTTATCCCATTTCAGATTCCAATTGATCTGTTACATGGTGTGATGGTGACTTTATTTATCCCATTTCAGATTCCAAGTAGGTCAGTCCGTTACATGTGGTCCCAAAGAAATCTGAGATTAAAATTGTGACAAATGACCGTAGTGAGGAGATTCTGCCTCGTGTACCTAGTTCCATGGTGCATCTGCGTGATTACCGATGCCTGAACTAAGCAACCAAGAAAAACCGCTTTCCACTACCCTTTATTGATCAAATTATTAAGAGGAGTTATTTATTTCTTGGATGGGTACCCGAGATATAACTAAGTATGCTACACTCTTGAGGATCAAGAGAAGACTACTTTTACTTGTATGTTTGGCACCTAGGCCTTTAGATGGATTTCCTTTAGATCTAATCTCAGCCATCCATAGGTGGAGGGTAATCCGCCATCCACAACGCGCCACATGTTTAAGTAAATTCAACTTCGTCATCCGCCAACGCCCGTAGGGGGGAATTTTTTTCCTAGACCCCCTCCCTTTTGTATTTTATTTTTAATCAACAAACTTTTATCTGTAGTGTAAAAACTTCTGATTATTTTACAAGTAGCCCCATGTAGTTGTTTTATTTACATTTAGATCCTCTGCCACATCACCTTATGTGCACATACACATGAGGTGGTGGGTTTTTTGCAAGGACAACCCTGTGCTTGTATGTTATTGTTCGATCCAACAACTCTATATTTCAGTTGAAAACTTTTTGGAAATTTCACATGTATGCCCTAATATATCTTGTAAATTACATTTATACCCCTACTAGCGTGGAATGAATTAAATATTTGTGGGTAATTTATGTAGAGGCTCCTATACTTTGGAAATTTGTTCTGGACTGCTTGTTTATTTATTTTTATTTGCAAATTAGTCCCCACCAATGCATAATTTTATTTTCTAGTAATTCCTTTACTAAATATAGTATTGCATTCAAAATCATAGGATTTTTAATATAAGTACCTTTTATTATATTTCATCGCATATATTTTTCATTGGGCATTTAATATCAATTTACTATATTTAAAAATTCAAAAATAGTACATTTATTCCCTATCTGCATAAAAATCCACTAAAAATAGAATAATGTTTTGAAAATTTTAAAAAATAGAGGTTGTTTATTATTGCATTTTGCACCACATACCAAAAATCACTAAAAATTCAAAAGAAAAACCAAAAAATTGAAAACCTTTTCTAAACCTGGTAAAAATATATAAAATCATTAAAAATCTAAAAATTGTATTTTCTATTTATATATTTTATTTACTGTATTTATTGTATATTAAAATTAGTTTTGAAATTTGTTGAGCTTCCTAGAAAATTTTGAAATTCAAAATCATTCGGCCTATTAATATAAGTAACTCTTTTGATCTTTTTATTCCGTTAAAAATACAAAAAAATAGCAGACTATTTTATAAATCTAAAGAGCTACATTTGATTATATAGGTATATTTACTTATATTATTACTATTGTTATTATTTAAAATACCAAATATTTTTATTACCTGGTATTTGATTATATAGGTATATTTACTTATATTATTACTATTACTATTATTTAAAATACCAAAAATATTTTTATTACATGGTATTTTCCCAATTTATCTTTATTTTAATATTTATTTTATATATTTATTATATTATTATCGTTAATATATATAGTATACATAATCATATTATTACTAATAAAAAATAAAAAATATTTAAAAAAACAGAAAATATAAAAATAAAATAAAAAGTATAAAATTAAAACAATTAAATTAAAAATCCATAAAAATTATAAATAATTAAAAACTCACTAAAAAATTAAAATATTCATAAAAACACCAAAAATAATTCTTGACTTTTTGCCATTTATTGTTGTGGATTTGCTCCCTATGTTTGATACTCTACACTACTTGCCCTATGCACATCTTTTGTAGAATTATAATAAATTTTAACTCCACATTTCATTTTGCATTGCTTTATTTTATTGTGGATTAATTGTTGGTCACTTGACTTTCGTTGCGGTCGCTTCAGTGATAATGTAATTATTTCCATGTGTAGGCTAGATTATACCCTCGCAAAAGTCGAGTTGTCAGCATCTGTACAGTAACTTATCATTATTAAAATAACCATTTAACCGCTAATCAGGCACGCACTCTGCACATACTGAACCTGGATGTAATTTGTCGAAACTTGAGTCCAAGCATTATAAAATTCCCGCTCATGAGGTGCAATATGTGGGACTAGGCTCGGAGCATGGCTAAGGCTCGGGCTACATGGCGAGTCCTCGTGGCTTGCATGTGGCTTGGAGCTTCCAAGGTTGAGGGTTGAAATAGTGCTTCAGAGGAAGATCTCAACCATTGGATCAAATCGATGAGATCTAGTCCAACGGTAGTAGTAGGTCATGGTTTTCTTCCTCCTCTATGTGAGGCAGTGGTGAAGCGGAGCTCTGATAAGGTCATATTTCCTCCTCCACGATGCTCATGATGCTCTGGATTGTTGTATAAGGTTCCTAGCAATCTCACGAAGAAGACGAGGAAGGCATGACCATGCTAGACTACCTAGAAGGTTGGTTCAATGTCATCTTGTAAGAGGAGGCAGAGGTGAACGAAAGTGCTTGGAGATTCCGATCATTGATACAAATGGCCACCTATACTTGCTAAGGATGCATATCTGAAGCCAAGGAATCATCTAAGATAGAAAGAGGGGTGAGATGGAGGCTCGAGCGAGGAGATATAGGAGAGCCTTAATGGGTTTTCAGCCTTTGCAAGACCATGAAGGGAATCAAGATGAAGAAACTAATGGAGAAGTGCATGGGAGAAGGTGAAGGGTGCACAAAGAAGGTGGTCACTGTGCGAAGATGTTTATGAGCTTAGACGGTCAAGGCCGTGTGTAAGGAGAGTATATGAATTGTGATAAATAAACATAGAAGAGAAGAATAGCTTACCTGAGAGGAGATGAAAACTGAGAAAGAAGATGATAATGAACAACGATCCTGGGGGAGAGGAACCGCTTCCTCTATTGTGGCTTGATGCTTGGGCTGGAAGCTAAGCTCGAAGGTGTTGTTGTTCCACTTGGATCACACCGACGAGGTATCTCGGTCTTGGCACTCGCTCACAAACTCTCCCTGCCACAAAGAGGACTGAAGGTGCTCGAAGATATCGCACGCAAGGGCGGATGGGGTGAAAAAACAATAGAGGTAGGCTATTTGAAGGACGAGGAGGAGCGTTTCCAGGAGGTGATCATCAAACTTCAACCTCTCCTCCATGACTAGTGGTGGAGGAACGTTGAGGGCCGATTGACGAGGCGCAGAATCGGCCCTTTAATAATGCTAAATTAGCACATGTAATCGTCATCGTAGTCGAGCCGATTCTGGTCGTCAAAAGATCACCTCGTTTAAATATGTATGATAATGAATCAAAACGAGGCGATCGTTATTTTTATTTTACTTGGCAAGAAACCAAGGTCGAACTCAGGGACACGCGCTTCTCTTGTATTAATCAGATTTCAGTGTGTTCAATGAAGTGTTGAAATAAAGCATATAGGTCAAATGATGCAAAGACACAACAAGACAATGCAATGCATTAAAATTAAACATGCATTTTTTTATACATTTTTATCATGCAAATAAATGCCATGAAATACAATGGAAAATATGCCCGAAATGATCATTACTTGAGTCATAAAAAGATACGAGTTGAACATAATCAGATAATGAAGCACTTTTTATTCATATAGCAAGTATGCATGAGAGACAAGGTAAACAGGACACTTCGTTAACCAAATAGAGCATTACAGATCAAGGTGTCAAAATGAGAATCTAAGCATGCCATACTAAAGATGTCGAAAAGAGCTTCGAAATGAGACTGAAATCAACTGAAAAGGAGACATGATGCTCAAGATATGCATAAAGGAACGCAAGGGCATAAATAAAATAAAAACATGAAAGATATTTACAAACTAGTCCCTGGGAAGGACTCAAATGCAATAAAAATAAGTGTGGAGGACTTCCCTGTAAATAAACCATACGCGCGGGGGCATATTTGCAATTATTGAAACCCGCAAGGGTATAAGTGCAAATAGCCCCAGGCGCGCATGTGCTGCACGTGCTCAGGACCTGTTTGCAAATGGTGGAAGGGGCGAGGGCTACTCTGCAAATACCCCAGAAAGCACGTGCTTCGCACGCGCCATCCAGGCTCGGAAGGAGGTTCTGGTTCGGCAGAGGCTCGATGAAGCTTCGGCTTGGCTCGGAGTACCCGAGCCTCCAGGCTTGGTGTCGATCAGGCTCGGCGTGGTCTCTGGTTGTGCCACGTGTAGCGGGACCTGGATGCAATATGCGGGACATGCGAGGGCACCGATGCAAAAAAAAACCAAAACCCACGTGCGGGTGGCACGTGAGCTCAGGCTCGGGTGGGGGCGAGGCTCGGTGCAGCTTCGGGGGCCGTAGCAGGTGGCTCGGGCCACGTGGCGGCTCGAGGGTGACTCGGACGAGGCTCGGTCCCACCGAGCCTCCGCGCTCCGGGGTAGTCGACGTGGCGCTTCCAGGGCCGTTGGATCTCCGCCGTGGGGCGAGATCCAACGGTAGCTGCTCTTCCTCCTCCTTCGTCAGGTGGCGGCGCTATCAGAGCTCCGGCGTGAGGCCTGGAGCTCCGCCGCGCCTCGCCGTGCTCGTTGAAGCTCGGGGAAGATTGCTGGAGGTCTTGCGATGAAGTTCTGAGGTCGGGGCAGACGCGGGGACACCTGGGGTGCTCTGTCGACGACTGATCGCCGGAGGCGGAGCTCTAGAACTGAGCTCCGCCCGAAGTCCGGCCAATGAAAGTTGGACCTGCAAAATGGATTAGAGGCGTGTGTGCGTGCGATGCGAGGTGAATGGAGGGCTCTTGGGGCGGAGAAGTGCAGCCCTTAGTGGGTCCTCCTCCGCCTCCGGCGGAGGAGGATGCCTGGGATGGAGGGAGGTTGTGGCAGAGGAAGTTGATGGTCGGAGAGGTGCGCGGGGAAGGTGGATCGATGGTGGAGCTAATGGAATGGTTAATGGTGAGGGAAAGAGCTTGAAGAAGCTACGAAAATTAAGCAAAAATAAGAAGAAAAACAAAAGAAGATCAGAGGGCTTACCTGGCCGGAGATGGAGGGGATGGCCTGGGCTGAGCATCGGAGAGGATGCTCGGGTCGTCACACATACTGGCCGGCCGTGCCAGCGAGCTCGAGCGGGGCTCTAGGCCACCGCAGCGCCGCCTGAAGGGCGGCGGGTCTCATCGGAGCAGGAGGTCGTCGTCGCTCGATCCGAGCTCCTCCCCCTGTCACAGGGAGGAGCTAGAGGGCTGGGCCACCGCCCCTTGGTTGATGGACGAGGGTGAAGTGAGGCGGAGGCGTGGTATTTAAAGGTGGTGATGGCGGAGTTGATGAGTGAAGTAGCGGGTTTCAAGGGTGCGCATGGGGCGAATGGAAGGTGGTCGTGGGTGGTTGAGTGATGCGCGGAGGAGGTGGATGATGAGGCTTGGTCGTGAGGTGGTTAGAGAGAGGAGAGGGTGACTAAAGCTATGGCTAAAAATGGAAGGGGGAGTGATGCGCGCGAGTAAAAATCGTGGGGGAGAGAGACTGACGGGAGGTAGACGACGGAGTCCTGGCCGTTGGATCGTGAGATCCAATGGCTAGGGTTTGGGCGCGAGCGAGCGGTTGCGATCAGATCGATGGCGAAGTGATCAAAGGGCTACGGAGCGGCCACGTGGCCGTCTGTGGGAAGGGCGCTGATGGAGGGTGGTGATGGGATACTGGAGTTGATCGAGCGGCTAGGATTAGAGGGTGAATTGAGCGGCTCCGATCAGAAGATCCATGATATGATCAAGCGGACCACAATGTGCCACGTGGCACGAGGAGCGAGAGGCGGCAACGAGCGGCTAGGATTAGAGGCGGGGATGATCGGATGGATGAGGGAAAGCAGCGGGCGTGGAAAGCCTGGGACCGTTGGATCTCAGGAGGAGATCCAACGGCTCGAAGAGGAGGCGGATGGGACAAAGAAGGCGGGCCACGTGGCGCCTCCAGATTGGGCCACGTGGCCCAATCAGATTATTAGGACTTCAAGTCGAAAAATGAAGGTCAAGATGGCCGAATTTGAGAAAACTCAAAACATGAAAGTTGTAGATCTTGACGAGATCTACAATTTTCATGTTGGCCAAAACTGGAGATGAAGTCAAACAAAGGTCCAAAATATTTTTGAGGGTATTTTTAAGTCTAAAGATACCACGAATTTTGTTTTGCCATTTTTTTTGTGGTTTTTAATTTATTAAGGACTCTGTTAATTATAGGACATTAACAGGGATTTATTGACAAACTTTTAAGCAAGGGGGTTAATTAAGGGAAATAAAGATGATGAAACTGAGGTTCATCAACCCCCTATACTTAAACTATGCTCGTCCTCGAGCATCAAAAAGAATGACTAAGTTGGATTAACCCCCTTGTGCATGTGAATACAGGATCCAATCTGATCAAGTTGACTCGGCTTCAGAGATCCAAAATTCTAGAGTTCAACCCAGCCTTAATCAAGAGGTACCCAATTCCTCTAATTCTCTAGACTCTCTCTGATGTACATATAATCTAAAGGATATGACTTTTAGTGTTGACTGCAATTCTGAGAGTAGAGTCAATTTGTCACCCAAAATCTTGGTCCGAGAAAATCTCCTAAGGACCCAATCCTCAGCACTAGGGAATAAATCAAATCTTGCATTCAGTCCACCGTCTCTTTAGTTGTCAGACTTAGAAAATGTTGATGGCAGGCCAGAAAATGGAGGGCATGGGATTGTGTAAATTCTTCTCTCCCTCTCATTGGAACAAGGATTCTCTCTAGTGCCTTTTACGCAACACATTTTTTTGGTGTTGATCAGTGCGTCCGTCAAGAGAAGTTGGAGCCGTCTGCACTTGTTTTCCTGGGAGTACACCGGGGTGTGTCTCTTTTGAGTACCTAATGTACCTTCTACACCCAGACTTGTAGCATTTACGATGCAGAGCCCTTTTTTGGTGCAAGCCCGACTCCTGGTCCTAATAGCGGTGGTCCAAGTGGACACTTTGAAAAGTTTGGGAGCGCTCGCCTTTGGTGGAAGCTCTTTGATAATTGACTTTGTGGAATGAGAGCTCCTCTTTCATTGAAATTTCATTGACTTGTATAATTTTTGGCTAGCTTCACTGCTTTTACCAAAAGTTGGCGCACACTGATCAAAAATTTTTTATTTATTTCACACCCAGGCACTTAGGTCATTGTCAAGAGATTAGTACAAGAATCAAGTTCTCATACTGGCTAAATTGCTGACACTCAGGTTTCCTGAAGCCTTCAAAGATTTTATCCCATCCTCGAGCATCATTAGATCAAATCCAGACTCGACTTCCTCATCCCAATCCCTCATGTGAAAAATCAACTCATCTCAATCAAAACCGCAGTTGTGCATGTGATGTGCTGATCACATTCTCTTTGTCTGAGACTAAGCATGGAATATAGCATGCAAATCTAGAAACCTAGGGGAATGTGGATGATTAAGTCTATGACCCTGATGACTAAGGCTGGTTAACCGCGAATCTCAAAGACCTCAAAAATCAAGCTTCCTTGACCATTTCAGATCCTGGGTGAAAGTGTAAGTGTAGAGGTTTAATCCAACTCCTTCATTCCAAAACACTTTTTCTCCATTAAATAGTTGCATCTGCATTCAGCCAGTATGGATGTAAGTACAGGCCGGAGCCCGTTCCTTAAGGACGGAGCCTTACGCGATGTCCTTTAAACCATCCACTCTGCTAAGGGCGAACCCTCACTGAACACGGCTATTTAATGGGGCTTAGTAGTCACTAATGGCTCCTAAAGGATTTTTGAATTTTGCAATTTTTATGGATTTTAATAAGAGAGTTAAAACACAAGTTAGACTCAATCTTCCTTGAAAAGATTTTCAAAACCATGTCACACAAATAAAAGATTTTCAAAACATTTTCAAAAATCATTTTCGAAAATATTTCTATAAAATAGTGTAACATAATATCGAAAAACCGCGAAAATCCTTTGAGTTTTCTTAGTCCAATGAATTTTACCTTAGCCAAAAAGTTTCAAAATTTTTTTTCAGATTATAGCTAAAGTAAATATACGGTATATACGGTATACCCCCCTATACTTAAACTTTGCTATGTCCTCATAGCATTAGATGTTACAAGTACATAGATCCATTTAAATATAGAAGAATATACGGGGACTAAGAAGCGACCCCCCTATACTTAGGTTAGAAATAACCTAAGTATAAAGGCAAGAAAAGATGAGTAGAGAAAATCACGGGGACTTGGGTCCCCCCTATACTTAGGCTGAGATTAGCCTAAGTATGAAGATGGAATTTGATGTTGGGAAGGACCCAAGGTGAACGAAGAAGGGGGATGGATACACAAGTGAGCGGTTGAATCTTCGGAGATGAAATGGAGTGTTTTCGGATTTAGGGCTGTGTGTTGCAACAAAGGCTCAATCAAGCAAGCAAACCCATAGTTTCACCAACATGAAACCAACCTACGTTGGTTTATTATCTTGTCTATTTTATTGGTGATAAAACATTTGATTTTTACGCAAAGAAAATGTGAATCAAGGCATATGCGCGGGTGTTGCTCTCCCAAAACCGAATTTTACCCCATTTTAAGTTTGACTTGCACTTAACAGTCCCAATTTTATTTAGAATTATCACTGAATTATGGTTAGCCATCAATCAGAAAATCATCGTCTACCGTTCATTCCATTTTCCATTTATCCTAGGTGATCAATCTAGAAAAATGAAAGCCGAGAAAAACATGTATTCGATGAGGAAAAACGCGATAGGGGCTAAGCGAGAAATCATGCAGTGATTTTTACGATAAAAGCCGCGAAAAATCTGGGGCCGTTTTGAAACTCAAATCCAACATGTATGCAAGTCGAAAAAGCCGCACCTAATCATACATCTATTAGCGGTGTGTGATCTTCATTAATTTTAGCTCAGTGATACGAGATTATGTGCGTCTTTATTTAAGTGTGTCCTAACCTACGATCAAGCACATAAGATACGAAAATTGAGCTCGGAGATCCGTGTGCCTAAGTCCTAGGTCGACACTCAAGTGGGGACGATCCCCACACAACCACGACCGTTCGATTACAATCGCGAGTCTTCGATCGAAGACCGCTGTAAAAGACGTGTTTATTAAAAATACAATGCAACAAAAAAAATGCGACACTTTTTTTTTCTTTTTCTTCCTTCTTTGCTCCAAGCATGCTCCTGCGGCTCTTCGCAGCGGGGAACGTCCTGCTCCTCGCCTCCTTGATCCATCAAGGGCCCTGCCACAGAAACAATGGTTAGAGATCAAGAAAGAAAAATTTTATATGCAAAGTATGTGACCATTTAACCTATAAAAAGATACACTAAATTAAACACACAAAAATCCCAAAAATAAAAGAAATGAGCCGTATCCCCGGCAACGGCGCCATTTGACGAGGCGCAGAATCGGCCCTTTAATAATGCTAAATTAGCACATGTAATCGTCATCGTAGTCGAGCCGATTCTGGTCGTCAAAAGATCACCTCGTTTAAATATGTATGATAATGAATCAAAACGAGGCGATCGTTATTTTTATTTTACTTGGCAAGAAACCAAGGTCGAACTCAGGGACACGCGCTTCTCTTGTATTAATCAGATTTCAGTGTGTTCAATGAAGTGTTGAAATAAAGCATATAGGTCAAATGATGCAAAGACACAACAAGACAATGCAATGCATTAAAATTAAACATGCATTTTTTTATACATTTTTATCATGCAAATAAATGCCATGAAATACAATGGAAAATATGCCCGAAATGATCATTACTTGAGTCATAAAAAGATACGAGTTGAACATAATCAGATAATGAAGCACTTTTTATTCATATAGCAAGTATGCATGAGAGACAAGGTAAACAGGACACTTCGTTAACCAAATAGAGCATTACAGATCAAGGTGTCAAAATGAGAATCTAAGCATGCCATACTAAAGATGTCGAAAAGAGCTTCGAAATGAGACTGAAATCAACTGAAAAGGAGACATGATGCTCAAGATATGCATAAAGGAACGCAAGGGCATAAATAAAATAAAAACATGAAAGATATTTACAAACTAGTCCCTGGGAAGGACTCAAATGCAATAAAAATAAGTGTGGAGGACTTCCCTGTAAATAAACCATACGCGCGGGGGCATATTTGCAATTATTGAAACCCGCAAGGGTATAAGTGCAAATAGCCCCAGGCGCGCATGTGCTGCACGTGCTCAGGACCTGTTTGCAAATGGTGGAAGGGGCGAGGGCTACTCTGCAAATACCCCAGAAAGCACGTGCTTCGCACGCGCCATCCAGGCTCGGAAGGAGGTTCTGGTTCGGCAGAGGCTCGATGAAGCTTCGGCTTGGCTCGGAGTACCCGAGCCTCCAGGCTTGGTGTCGATCAGGCTCGGCGTGGTCTCTGGTTGTGCCACGTGTAGCGGGACCTGGATGCAATATGCGGGACATGCGAGGGCACCGATGCAAAAAAAAACCAAAACCCACGTGCGGGTGGCACGTGAGCTCAGGCTCGGGTGGGGGCGAGGCTCGGTGCAGCTTCGGGGGCCGTAGCAGGTGGCTCGGGCCACGTGGCGGCTCGAGGGTGACTCGGACGAGGCTCGGTCCCACCGAGCCTCCGCGCTCCGGGGTAGTCGACGTGGCGCTTCCAGGGCCGTTGGATCTCCGCCGTGGGGCGAGATCCAACGGTAGCTGCTCTTCCTCCTCCTTCGTCAGGTGGCGGCGCTATCAGAGCTCCGGCGTGAGGCCTGGAGCTCCGCCGCGCCTCGCCGTGCTCGTTGAAGCTCGGGGAAGATTGCTGGAGGTCTTGCGATGAAGTTCTGAGGTCGGGGCAGACGCGGGGACACCTGGGGTGCTCTGTCGACGACTGATCGCCGGAGGCGGAGCTCTAGAACTGAGCTCCGCCCGAAGTCCGGCCAATGAAAGTTGGACCTGCAAAATGGATTAGAGGCGTGTGTGCGTGCGATGCGAGGTGAATGGAGGGCTCTTGGGGCGGAGAAGTGCAGCCCTTAGTGGGTCCTCCTCCGCCTCCGGCGGAGGAGGATGCCTGGGATGGAGGGAGGTTGTGGCAGAGGAAGTTGATGGTCGGAGAGGTGCGCGGGGAAGGTGGATCGATGGTGGAGCTAATGGAATGGTTAATGGTGAGGGAAAGAGCTTGAAGAAGCTACGAAAATTAAGCAAAAATAAGAAGAAAAACAAAAGAAGATCAGAGGGCTTACCTGGCCGGAGATGGAGGGGATGGCCTGGGCTGAGCATCGGAGAGGATGCTCGGGTCGTCACACATACTGGCCGGCCGTGCCAGCGAGCTCGAGCGGGGCTCTAGGCCACCGCAGCGCCGCCTGAAGGGCGGCGGGTCTCATCGGAGCAGGAGGTCGTCGTCGCTCGATCCGAGCTCCTCCCCCTGTCACAGGGAGGAGCTAGAGGGCTGGGCCACCGCCCCTTGGTTGATGGACGAGGGTGAAGTGAGGCGGAGGCGTGGTATTTAAAGGTGGTGATGGCGGAGTTGATGAGTGAAGTAGCGGGTTTCAAGGGTGCGCATGGGGCGAATGGAAGGTGGTCGTGGGTGGTTGAGTGATGCGCGGAGGAGGTGGATGATGAGGCTTGGTCGTGAGGTGGTTAGAGAGAGGAGAGGGTGACTAAAGCTATGGCTAAAAATGGAAGGGGGAGTGATGCGCGCGAGTAAAAATCGTGGGGGAGAGAGACTGACGGGAGGTAGACGACGGAGTCCTGGCCGTTGGATCGTGAGATCCAATGGCTAGGGTTTGGGCGCGAGCGAGCGGTTGCGATCAGATCGATGGCGAAGTGATCAAAGGGCTACGGAGCGGCCACGTGGCCGTCTGTGGGAAGGGCGCTGATGGAGGGTGGTGATGGGATACTGGAGTTGATCGAGCGGCTAGGATTAGAGGGTGAATTGAGCGGCTCCGATCAGAAGATCCATGATATGATCAAGCGGACCACAATGTGCCACGTGGCACGAGGAGCGAGAGGCGGCAACGAGCGGCTAGGATTAGAGGCGGGGATGATCGGATGGATGAGGGAAAGCAGCGGGCGTGGAAAGCCTGGGACCGTTGGATCTCAGGAGGAGATCCAACGGCTCGAAGAGGAGGCGGATGGGACAAAGAAGGCGGGCCACGTGGCGCCTCCAGATTGGGCCACGTGGCCCAATCAGATTATTAGGACTTCAAGTCGAAAAATGAAGGTCAAGATGGCCGAATTTGAGAAAACTCAAAACATGAAAGTTGTAGATCTTGACGAGATCTACAATTTTCATGTTGGCCAAAACTGGAGATGAAGTCAAACAAAGGTCCAAAATATTTTTGAGGGTATTTTTAAGTCTAAAGATACCACGAATTTTGTTTTGCCATTTTTTTTGTGGTTTTTAATTTATTAAGGACTCTGTTAATTATAGGACATTAACAGGGATTTATTGACAAACTTTTAAGCAAGGGGGTTAATTAAGGGAAATAAAGATGATGAAACTGAGGTTCATCACCGATGAATGGTGTATGTGGGGGAAGTTAGGTTTAAGACTGGGACCGGTCAATTGACGGAGAGGTTGGTCAGAGACGTGGGGGAAATGGTAAGAAGATGTGGTGGCTATGAGCTGTAGATTGTGAAGGAGGTGGGTGTGAAGGTTGACGGTGCACAAGGACTGTTGGTTCTCGTAATCCAACGGTTGATGGTTAGGCTCAAAGGAAGGGTCCATATTGCGTCAATTTTAGGCAATCAAACGCTCGTAAAATAAAGTGGACGTGGTTGGCTAAGGACATCATGATTTTAAATGATCAGATGGTGGATAACGTGTGCATGTGGCTTTAAAGAGTCGGGTAGGTGTCAGTACATGACTCGGCCCAATCAGAAAAATCCTAAGAGCAAAAAATGATGTAATAATGAAAAAACAAATAATTACAAGCTTCAAATAAAAAAATATCAACATGAAAGTTGTAGATATTTTTGAGATCTAGAAATTTTATGTAGAACTCAAAATGAAAATACAACATTTATACAAATTTACTTTTTATAAGTATTTTAAGTAAATAAAAATAATTATATTTAAGTACTTTTTTGATTTTTTTATATTTTTGATATGTAAATATCGTCAAAACAAATATGTTCAATATTAAACTATTTTTATGGGATTTTTAATTATAAGAAAATACATAAAATCAAGGCGTAATAATAAATTTATTTATGTTCAATAATTAAGGCTAATTGTATGCAAAGAGTTAGATTTTAATGTTAGATAATTAATAATGAATCTTAATTTAAATAAGAGGGATAAGAAAAAGATAATAATATCGTAAATCATGGATTTATCAAATTGCTACACAAAAACCAGGGGCTAAGTACACAAAATACTCAATATTTAAAAATTCTAGCATTTGGTAGGGTATACATGCAAATAGCAATAATTTTGAGGTCTAGAATGCAAAATATCCCTAAATATTACACATAATTTAATGTTTACAATGCTAGATAGAAAATACAAAGAGGGTTAGTAGTGCAAAATACCCATGTAGGGGCGTGTGATGTGTGTATGGTAGGTCTTCTGATCCAACGACGGAGCACTTTCACTTAAACCTGATCGACGACCCTCCTTGTATACTGATTTGGATGTCCATGATTAAATCTGGGATGAGCTCCTTGATCTCATGGTTGTTGCTTCCCTGGAAGAACAAGGAAGAACACTTATACTCCAAGCTTCAATCCATTGTTCCTCATAGCTTCGGTCATATCTCAAACTGCTAATGGTCTCAAATTATTTCTAAGGCCTCTCTGCAATGTGTTGGTGGCCTTCAATTTGTTCAGGCCTCGCTAGAAGAGGTCTGGAGGTTCGGGGTAGCTCGGGCCACCTAGGAGCTAGTCTCCTGAGTTGAAACCTCTCCAAAAGAGGTTCTGGAGACGCGGGACATGCACAAAAAGCTAGAGCACTCGCAAACAAAGCTCTCGACCCAAAGATTGAAGTTATAGAGCACTAGAAATGGAATGGTATGGGAACATCCATCATATAACATAAGATGGATGTTATGGGCTCGATTCTTGCATAATTGAGGTTATCTGGTCGATTAGATGGAGAAATGGAAGGGGGAGAAGATGGGACGTTATGATGGTCGGAACCCTAATAACACGATGGAACAGAGGTCGCAGCCTAATACTTCAACAAACGATTTTTTTAGATTTCGCAAAATAAAAGATGAAATGATTGGAAATAAAAGGCAGAGTTATACTAGAAATTGAAATGTGAAACTAAAAACCTAAGCTATGTTATGCCTCGACCAGTAAAGTGCTAGCAAGATGACCTTCATCAGAGAAGAACTCCTATGATGGGAACTCGCCTCTCCTCCTTTCTCCTCACCGTAAAACCAATAGGGGATACCTCCTGTCACTACTTTCTAGCTATGAGTTCTTGGTGTTATGGGTTGATAAAAGCGGATTAGGAGGAACGTGAGGTGTTCTGTTTCATTTTATAGTAGAGGAAGAAGAGGTGATTTGACCTTGGATTTGTGCATCGATCGAGGGTAGTTGATGGAAGTTATGGATAGTTCATGGTAGAGCATGTGATTTAGCATGCAATTTCGGTGAAGGACTCGAGAGAATCATAGGTGTGGTTTATGCATGACAAAATGAAGAAGAAGAGGGGTTCGGCATGTACAACGAGTCTAGGCGAGTATGGGGACGGTCAACACTCCTTGGTTCCTTACTGGTCCACGTGGACAACAATAAGATAAAAGAGAAAATAAGAAATGAAAGAAAATTCAAAATAAAATAATAAATGAATTTATCTTTAAAAACTCAAAAAATAAAAGATATTTCTTATTTTCTAAACTATGTTGTAAGATTATTTATTTATTTTTACATCCTTATTTAATATAGTATGTCATTTATATACTATTATTTATATGTATGTATACCTATATATTATTTATTTCTATTTTAATTTTGTTATTTCTATACAGAATACTATATTTACATAATTTATTTATTTATAACTTTATTTAATACACATTTACATATATTTATGGAATTTTTTTGATTTAATTACATGTATAAATAAATACATATTTTTGCAACACGTGTATAATATACAAATATTAGGGTTTATTATTCATTTTGGTATTTTTTGAGTGCTTTTAAGATGTGTTTGTATTATTTCTAGATGTTATATAATATTTACAATGATTTAAAAATATACAGAGACTAAAAATGTAAAGAATAAAATATAATGGCTTAATATACAGATGTACAAGTACCATAGTACCCCAATTAACCAGTTTTTGCATATTAACTCTAATTCCAATGAATCCACAGGGAATCGCATGTCTGGCACAGTTCTACTTCATTTAAAAGATAATTAATATAGAAATAAAATGGGGTGAGTTTTTTCATTTTGAGTTCATATTGAGAAGATATTGACCAATGAAGTAATGTTTGCAACCTTTTCAACTGAGTGTACTATGTGACTTGTGCATGATTTATTTTAGCCAATATTTTTCTTATTTTTTATACATTAATATATACAAGTTTTGTGTTGAAAACTTTTATTGTTTGAAGTGTATATAATGATAAACAAAATAGTAGAAGTTTGAGCTATTTACACAATATTCTGCACTTAGAAGAATTAGGGTTTTCTTTGTATTTACGTATAGTGTTTCACCTTATCTCCCCCTATTTATTCCTGATCGACCTAGTCAATATTTGACTTGGTCTTAAGGTTTATGGTCAGTCGGTATCATGACACTTTCTTTATTTTTCTTTCTTTTCTTTATTCTTTTATTTTAGATTTAAATACATGTATTTATACACTATTTATACAATAATGTTAGGATGCTAATTCATGCACGTTAGTGATATTTACATATATTTTATTAGGGATTTAAAGCTAATATGAGACAAATAAAGGTTAATGAATGACTATTCATCAACAGGACGTTGTCGATCGAGACCAATGAAGAACTTGCAAAGTAAGCATTGGACAAGCACAAATAAAGTTATGGCACAATGGTCAGTACCTACAGATGACAACGAGCAAACGGTGGAACCAGTGCCATTCCTGACATTTCATGTGCCCTAGGCAAAAGAAACAAATGGGATTTATAAAAAAAAAATCATAAAAGGAGCATGCATTCTCTATAAGTGGTACATGGAAAAGTTAAAGGAAGTTTAAAACTTCACATCATAAAAATGCATACTATAGCAAACGTTTTACAATTATAGCGCGTTCATCACATGGACTTAGATATCGGTGTAACAAAGAAATTACGTACAAAGAATCTATTAAATAAGGAAATTATTTCCAAAAATAATTTCATGTATTCTCATGAATATCAGGAAGAGATCAAGGTTACCTCTTGAAAGCTTGAGTCTCTAAGGGTGTGTTTGGTACACGGGTTAGGGTGGGTTAAATTGGTAGAGGGTAATCCATTTTGTGTTTTAGTGTTTGGATAGAGGGTTAAACCGGGGGTGGGTCTGTTGTGATATGATTGTATTGAAGTTTGAAAAAGTGAGTAGTTATTGTGATGTGATTTTATTAAAGTTCAGAAAAGTGAGTAGAAGTGGAGTAGTTTATAACTTTTATATGATATGATGGTATAACATATTTTTTTGATGGAAATGATGAAAGAGAATTAATTTATTTAATGTATTAAAAAGAGAAAAAGTGGGGGCCCATATGGGTTTGGGGGTCCCCTACTCGAACGGGGCCTAAGAGAAGAGACCTTCTGAATCAAGTTCGATTTGCAGACACTTATCTTGCGGGCACGATGATGATTCATGTAGAATCCCACAAACTCGAATGTCAACTTCGCCACGAAGTTGTCCTCATAAAAAAATATCAATATGATCTCTATCTCATGATCTTGTCATACAAGATCACTTCATTCTTCACGTACTAGAAGCACCACGAAGATGATGACCTTCTCTTGCGATAGAGCATATATGGAGAGATAGAATATGGTGGATGACCAAGGGGAGAGCTGGTGTGGACTACCAATACAAGAATCTTTGGTCTCTCTTTTCTCTATCTCTATCAAGGAACTCTTGGAGCAATGGAATTATGGAGTTGAAGGTATTCATGGGAGAGAGGCTATACCCTCTCTTATATAGGAGGGGGGTGTTTATGATGAGTTCTACTCATCATAGTAGGCACCCTCACCTTATCTTAGATGGTAGATCAAAGGCAATGATCCTTATCCTTCAAGAAATAGGACTTGATTTAACTCCTTTAATTACTATCCAAAATAAATACAAAAAATAGGAGAGCCTAATCTCGTTAGGACTCATATGGTGGACGTTGATACTTCTCCAAGCATGGACGTCCACCTTTTCCTATTTAGTTGTTGTAATTGTCATTATTGAGAATTTATGAGAACATTCTCATTACTCATGAATCTTATTCATAAACCCAAAGAAAAATGTAAATCCAAGTTATATTTAAACTTCAATATGAATCGCATTCACGTAAGTACCTTGAAATAATTTTACAAATTAAATTCATATAAATATTAATTATTATAAATTAATATTTATATTAGTTAATGAATAATATTTATAAATCTTATTCACAAAATTTCCTTTTAGAAATATAATTATGACAATAACAATTATTATCTCAATTTTGACATAATACAGTACGAGTCCTAATTCAACTAGGACTCATGAGTCACAGTCGTAGATACTTGGAGAAAATATCGGAGAGATCATATTGTCCATGTATAGTGACTTAAATTTGGACAACACTCCATTTTCATGCTTTATGTCACTTTTCATGAAACATAATACATTATATATGTGAGCTTGAGCTGAAATGATTCACACTCCATGGGAGCTGAACGAAACGCGTTACACTCTCCACGAGCTCAACAAATGATCAGAGTATTGAACTCAGTTCCAACTTCATTTCTAATCAATGTCCAAATCATATGCATCTTAGAAACGAGCTTAAGAAGTGAAATGCATTTCCATTACCATTTCTCTTTCTAACATTTAGACATTGAAAATGGATATTGGAATTGTTTCCAATGAAATGAGACTTAATCCAATTAATTCTCATATCATTAAGCCATATAGTGGATTCACTCGCATCCATCTAGTTTCATCACTCCCTCGGCATGGAAGTTTGATGACAGATGATATATAAAGATAGCTTTAACCCAAAGTATTCCAACTTCATCCTTCATATTGAAAGACGTTGATTAATCCGAAGTTCAAATCCTAGTTTGATTATCTCATTCCAAAAGCATATACTGATATCTTGGATTCATGTCTTATTTCATAATACAAGACCACCATGTATGGAATTATTTATGACCTCAGAATATCTCACAAGTGAGTCCGTCTCCCGGTTCATCAAGTATGAACCTATATGATTCCTTCGAGAGATCATACTTCTCACACAACTCGTCGGTATTTGGTTAGGCCATCAACCTAATGGCCTGTCTAATGTGCACATTTAGTTGCGTAGATGTGTGTGTGTGTGTGGTCAAAGAATGTGTGACTGATCGTGACAGTTACGATTCATGCCTTAGTTTTTCTCGACCTCATCAAGCCAACTATTTAACCTGACTATTCTGACATCTCCAAATCACTACTCCTATGCAGAGAATCCACATAAAGAAGTTGGTCGGAAATTAGTCTATAGACAGAGATTACTCTATCTTTCTCAGTGAGGAGATCATTTTTTGAATATATATGATATTCAACATAACCACAATATGCAATCTAAATGTACGAAGGGACCTTTAATTTAAATGTATTCACAAACATTCATTCATATGGACATGAGAACACAACAACTTTTATTGCACTATTAGGTCACAAGGGCTTACAAGTTCAACAAAGTAAGCGTAATGCGATCAATAGTAAATGAAGTTTCTCATGGATTTTATCAACAATCAAATATCAACAATAACAACAATAAAAACTATGGGGGTTTACATATGAGATATTAAAATGTATAAAGTTACTTTGTCTTTAGGCAAGTATGTAGAAGGACGAAGATGTGATGATAGTGGATCCTATAATTTATGGATTATTTCAATTTACAAATTACATATATTATATATAATTAATATCATCAACTAATATATATCAACTCTGGATTTATGTAAAATAAGATGTTTCCTAAACTGAAGATTGCATCACATGCAAAGATAAACTCTTAAAATTGATGGGTCATGGGTCATTATATCTGAAAATTATCCTCAACTAGATGGAGTGGGTTTCAGTAATCTCCTGTGAATAGTAGCTGTGGGAAGGTTAAGAGGATTGAAGAAGGTTGAAATAAGCAATGTGATGTGATGTTATATTGATTTGAGATGAAATTCTAACTCAAAAATATAAACAAGATTACTACGAGTTAACCGGTAACCAAATAGACCTTCATGATCGACTCTGGGTGGCACTTACAAATTGTGGTCCATTTTTGTATTTAACATGGAAGCATACTGTAACGGAACGGATCGTGACGATCGGCGGAAGCATGCGATATTAGATCGCACGATCAGACCGTTATCAAAAATAAATGAATGGCATACAATGAGCAGAGAAAAATATCAATTCCATAAAATATTCATTCAAACTAGAGTTCCATTATTACAACTCTAAACTGGGAACTATTAAAAAACTATTCTAGCAATAAAAAATAGCATCTCGATAGTTCCTGTGGACATACAGATATCCACTAGATCTTCACAAGATAAATCGTACCACATCAGAAATCTCAATGAGCCTCTGGCACGATCCATAAAATGCAATCAACCATGTTCTTCACCAGAAAATTGACAACATAATTTGTATGAGCCTAATGCTCAGCATGCATCGGGGTCCATGCATGGGTATTCTAACGGTCCTTTATCTGTTATATTCATGTACTTGAATTGTCATGTATACACATCATCCGTGCCTAGATAATTCCCATGCATGTCTAAGTTCGATCCCTATCATGTATAGTTTGGCTTCTTTCATAAACATGGATATGCATGTAAAGTACGTAAATTGCATAAGTAGGTATGATAATCATTTATTTGTACTTGTGGGCATATTTCATAAAATACCAAGCAATTTACATACGTATAAAACATATCAACCACTTTACATATTAATCCCTATGAATTTGATGGTTTAACTTTCTTAAACCTATTCTCATATAACATGTGATGGTTAATTTTCTTATTAAACCATTTCTTGCATTTTTCCTGCTGGTTTACCCTTATAAACCATTTTCTTGCACAACATTCATTTACATATCTTGTTATACGCTTTCAACCGCTGGCACTTGCGGTTCATGGAATGACATGTAGCTAGAACTGTAAAGGACTTAGCTTTTGCCTCCATGGTTCCTTGCAACCATACGCCCCTTGCGGCGTTGCCCCTTGCGGCTAATACGACCCCTTGCGATCGCCCATGTGACTCTTATGAGTTTGTGCCTTAATCTTATTTAATTTTTATGGACTTGTTCATCATTGCTATGATAATAGATTACTAATCATATATAGGTACCCGTATTATCATCATTTTCAGTTACGCACATACTATGTGGACTCTTCCTTTTGGTGGTGCTGCCAAAGGATCTTGACCATCAGAACTATGCACCAACGGAGTTGATGATCTCTACGATCGATGATTCGTATGGGTTTCTCTTCAAAGGTCAAGTTTGGCTGAATATCAATGACATCATACTCAATCACATGTGAAGGATCAGGAGTGTACTTCCTCAGCATAGACACATGGAATACATTGTGAAGTTTCGAGTATTGAGGAATATGCAATACGATATGCCACCTCTCCAATCCGCTGCAGAATCTCAAAAGGTCCTATGTATCTGGGAGTGAGCTTCCCCTTTTTGCCAAATCGCAAGACACCCTTGGTTGGAGAGATCTTGAGGAACATGTGATCCCCAACTCCGAAACTCAACTCTCTTCTGTGACGATCGGCATAAGATTTTTGCCTACTTTGAGCTGCCAACAATCTCTTTCTGATTAATTCAACACCCTGCTTACTTGTCCGAACAAGTTCCGGTCCTAAGATGTGCTTCTCGCCCACATCACTCCAACATGAGGATGATCTGTAAGGTCTCCCATACAATGCTTCATAGGGAGCCATCTTGATGCTCGAATAATAGCTATTATTGTAAGCAAACTCCACTAAAGGAAGGTGCCTATCCCAGTTGCCCACAAAATCTAGAGCACATGCTCTCAACATATCTTCTAGTGTCTGGATGGTCCTTTCTGACTGACCATCAGTCTGTGGATGAAATGAAGTGCTGAACTTCAATTGAGTGCCCATAGCATCCTGAAAACTCTTCCATAAACGAGAGGTAAATCGTGTATCTCGATCAGATACAATTGATGCAGGAACACCATGTAGGCTGACAATTTCATTCACATCTAATTCAGCTAGACTATTTGTCAACTGATCCAAGCAGATAGGCAGGAAGTGTGCTGATTTGGTTAATCGGTCAACAATCACCCATATGATGTCATAACGATGTTTTGTGGTCTTGGGTAGACCGGTGACAAAGTCCATCGTTATGTGCTCCCACTTCCATTCAGGTATCTCTAAGGGTTGAACAGGTCCTGATGGACGCTGATGTTCAATCTTGATCTGATGACATACCAAGCATCTAGAAACAAATTTTGCGATGTCATTCTTCATCTTTGGCCACCAAAAGTTCCATTGCAGATCTTTGTACATTTTCATTGTACCTGGGTGAATAGTGTACATCGATCTGTGTGCTTCATCCAGAATCACCTGCCTCAACTCAATATCACTTGGAATCCATAATCTGCTATGGTACCTTATACCTCCATCCATTCCGATGGTGAAATCAGAACATTCCTTTTTAGATGCTTCTATAAATTAGGAAGATCAGCATCTACTTTTTGTGCAGTCAAGATCTTCCCAATTATCTCTGGTTGAATCTTGAGCGCTGTAAATGATAACTTTCTTGATCCATTCAGGGAAGGCTTCCAATCTTCAAAATCCTTTATCATCTTCTATTGAAGTTTTAAACTAGCCAATCTACCTTCCCATTTTCTACTTAATGCATCTGCTACGACATTTGCTTTTCCCAGATGGTAATTGATGACGAAGTCATAATCTTTTAGGAACTCTAGCCAACGTCGCTGCCTCAAATTAAGTTCCTTATGAGAGAAAATGTATTTGAGACTCTTATGGCCATTGAGCACCTCAAATTGATCACCGTAAAGGTATTGCCGCCAAATTTTAAGAGCAAAGACTATCGCTGCTAACTCTAAATCATGAGTTGCATAATTCCTCTCTTGCGGTTTTAGTTGCCATGAGGCATAAGCAATGACTTTCTCATTTTTCATAAGAACACACCCGAGTTCGGTGCATTATGCATCTGTATACACTACAAAACCTCCATTGCCTGATGGTAAAGCCAAGATTGGAGCTGTGGTCAATCTCTCCTTCAATTCTTGAAAGCTCTGCTCGTACTTTTCAGACCATACAAACTTCACATCCTTTCCAGTGAGCTTCGTTAATGGTAGTGAGATCATTGAGAATTTCTGAATAAATCGCCGATAGTATCCAGTCAAGCCAAGAAAACTACGGATCTCAGAAATATTCTTGGGTTGCCTCCAATTCATCACAACTTCTATCTTGGTTGGATCTACCTCAATGCCGTCCTTAGATACCACATGACCAAGGAATGCGACTCTATTTATCCAAAAATCACATTTGGAGAATTTTGCATAAAGCTGGTGTTGTCTTAAGGTTTCAAATACAATCTGTAAATGTACTTGATGCTACTACGGATCAGATGAATATATCAATATATCATCTATAAACACAATGACAAACTTGTCAAGGTATTCTCGGAATACCCTATTCATTGGCTCCATAAAGGCTGTAGGAGCGTTAGTAAGACCAAATGGCATGATCAAGAATTCATAATGACGATACCTTGTCCTGAAAGCTATCTTTGTTATATCCTCTCTTTTATTCGGAGTTGATGATAACCCGTACGCAGATCAATTTTTGAGAAAATTGTTGCTTCCTGCAACTGATCGAATAAGTCATCAATGTGAGGTAATGGGTATCTATTCTTCAGAGTTACTTTATTTAGACCTCAATAATCAATGTAGAGTCTAAGAGACCTATCTTTCTTTTTCACAAAAAGAACGGGTGCTCCCCACGGAGAAACATCGGGACGTAAAATCCCTTATCCAATTGTTCTTGTAACTGCTTCTTTAGCTCCTCAAGTTCTGCAGGTGTCATTCTGTACGAAGCTTTGGAAATCGGAGCTGTTCCTGGGATAACATCAATTGAGAAATCAACCTCTATATGACGAGGTAGTCCAGGAAGATCGTCTGGGAAGATGTCGGCAAACTCTCAGACCACATCTAAATCTTCAAGATGTGTATGTGATGATTCAGTGTTAATTATACTAGCGAGGAATGCGATGCAACCTTCTGCTAGTAGTTGGCTTGCTTGCAAGGATGAGATGACCAATCTTCCACCCTTACAAGTACCCCGAATAACCATCTCCTCAAGATTTGGTCTACTCAGGACCACATTCTTTTCCCGATAATAGACCACTCTATAATGCTCCCGTAACCAATCCATTCCCAAGATGACATCATAGATTGTGATGGGTAATAATATCAAATTGACAGTGAGGGTGTCTTCTTTTACCAAAACAGGTACGCCCTTTAAGTACATACCAGTGGCAATAATATCACCCAATGGTGAAGAAACTGTAAGTGTGTAAGGAAGGTCAACAACTTCTAAACTTAACTTTCTCGCAAAAGCATTCGAGATAAAGGGATGCACGACACCAAAATAAAAAAGAACATGACATAAATAGTTTTCAATTAGTAGAGTACCTTCCACTGTCGTGTTGGTACCTTCTGCATCCTCAGGAGTGATAGTAAAGACTCTTCCTGCTACTTTCTTTTTCTACTCGAATGGTTTCTTCTGATCCTTGACATCTTTCTCGTAATCTTTCATGAAGTGACCTTTTTCTCTGCACTTAAAGCAAGTAGTGGTTAGCTTGTAGCATTCTCCTGGATGCCTCCTATCACAATGCATGCACACCTCATATGTCTACTTCCTGTTTGCTGGTGTATCATCAGTCTTTGTCTTCTTGTCATTCGTTGCAGTGTGACGCCTCTTGTCATTGAAGTTCGGCTTGTGAGGTCGCTTTCGAGGATTCGCTTGCTGTATCCTTCGGTATGCTGCATCAATCTCCACGGCTGCTGCCACCGCCTCAGATAAGGTTGTGGGAGCTCTAGTAAGCACTTTAATGCTCAGTCCCACATTCAGGCGTTCTATGAACTTTCTAGCTCATTGCTTTTCATTGGCGTAGATACCCTTGTCATACTTCTCCAATTCTTGAAATTTTGTTGCATATTCTTCGACTGTCATATTTCCCTGCCGAAGATTTATAAACTCTTGATGCTTAGCATCCTTAGCATGCTCGGGGATGTAACGCTCAGTGAAGTGCTCAACAAAATCATCCCACTTAATGACTGGAGCCTCCGAAAAGTGGATTCCCTTGCATGAAGTCCACCACTCATTTGCGTTGTCCTGCAGATGAAATGTCCCAAAGATCACTTTTTTTCCTCAGGATAATCAGTTGCCTCAAAAGTCAGCTCCATCTCTCTTAGCCAATGTTCGGCCTTTTCCAGCTCATGCTCACCCTTGAAGGTGGGCGGATCGTGCTGAATGAAGGTCTTTAGAGTCAGTCCACCTGAGTTAGACACCTGACTCTTCTGTTGCTAGATCATTAGTGTCATTAACTCCAGAATCTGCCTCTGCATACCCATAACGGCCTCCTAGCTCGTCGATGAGTCACGGTCTCCAATGGCTTCAATTGCACGTCGAGGAGCCATCTGATTCAAAAATTGGTAAGGTCAATGAGTTGTGATACTAAATCTCTCTATATTTAAATCTTAGATCTTAGATCACTAAGATTTGTGGAGATCCTATGCTTAGAGGAACTCTAGCTTTGATACCATTTGTAACGGAACGGATCGTGACGATCGGCGGAAGCATGCGATATTAGATCGCACGATCAAATCGTTACCAAAAATAAATGAATGGCATACAATAAGCAGCGAAAAATATCAATTCCATAAAATGTCCATTCAAACTAGAGTTCCATTATTACAACTCTAAACTGGGAACTATTAAAAAAACTATTCTAGAAATAAAAAATAGCATCTCAATAGTTCTTGTGGGCATACAGATATCCACTAGATCTTCACAAGATAAATCGTACCACGCCAGAAATCTCAATGAGCCCGTAGCACGATCCAGAAAATGCATTCAACCCTGTTCTTCACCTGAAAATTGATAACATAATTTGTATGAGCCTAATGCCCAGTATGCATCGGGGTCCATGCATGGGTATTCTAACGGTCCTTTATCTGTTATAATTCATGTACTTGAATTTTCATGTATACACATCATCCGTGCCTAGATAATTCTCATGCATGTCTAACTTCGATCCCTATCATGTATAGTTTGGCTTCTTTCATAAACATGGATATGCATGTAAAGTAAGTAAATTGCATAAGTAGGTATGATAACCATTTATTTGTATTTGCGGGCATATTTTATAAAATACCAAGCAATTTACATACTTATAAAACATATCAACAACTTTACATATTAGTCCACATGACTTTGATGGTTTAACTTTCTTAAAGCAATTCTCATATAACATGAGATGGTTAATTTTCTTATTAAACCATTTCTTGCATTTTTCCTGATGGTTTACCCTTATAAACCATTTTCTTGCACAACATTCATTTATGTATCTTGTTATACGCTTTCAACCGCTGGCACTTGAGGTTCGTGGAATGACATGACAGTGTAGCTACAACTGTAGAGGACTTAGCTTTTGCCTCCATGGTTCCTTGCAACCATATGCCCCTTGCGGCTAATACGACACCTTGCGATCGCCCATGTGAATCCTATGAGTCTGTGCCTTAATCTTATTTAATTTTTTTATGGACTTGTTCATCATTGCTATGACAATAGATTACTAATAATATATAGGTACCATATTATCATCATTTTCAATTACACACATACTAACTTGTTAGTTAACATGAAGTATGGTGATAACAAATTATACTCGACATAAGCGACATAATGAATATTTTTGTTATACCCATCTGCTTAATTTCAAAAACGTTATGGACTCATTGAATATGCATAATAATCTTCCTTGACGTTGTAAAATTAATTAATAATAGCTCATGTTACTTCTGTGATACTAAAAACATTCTTCCATACTACTATGCTAATTACTATTTCCAAAATACTATGCTACTTACTAGTGGACGGCCAGCAAGTTATGGAATATTAGCTGGTGATATATGAGTGTTGATTTATCATTATAGCAGTTCATGGGATCACAAAAATATAGGTCTAGAATTATTTAAATTAGCCAATAAACGATTGACATATACAGGTGGTGTCTAAATCATCTCGAGTGATTGTTGTTCTTTTTTCTTTCCAAATTTATCTGAATACAAAGATGAGATATGCCAACTATGGTTACTACGTTAAAGCATTATGTCCTAATAATTTAATATGTCATATTATATAATAATAACATCGACAAAACTTATATTTAGGTCATCAGATTACCGTTCACGTCAGGGCATCTTACTAAATAAAAACATGTATAGGCATCTTTTCCATTCCCAATAACATTCCGAGTACTTTAAAATTAAGAATAACAAACAAGAAATTATATGCAACCTCTGTTTTTGTAGGAACGTTATTTTTTTTAAAAAAAAACTTCTCATGGTGCTTAAGATATATCTATGAACTTCTCCATAAAAAAACGAGTTATCGTTATGCTCCATTTAGTGTATATCCAGAATTACCATTGGTTGACATAATTTTGATCGTTATTAATATAAAAACCTACACCAATCCATACAATTATGGTTCGTAGTTCGGATAAGACTTTCTTCAATATGAAAAATCCTAAATCGATACATACAAGAGATCTATCTTGACGTAATCAATATTTATACGAAAAACTTAGACCGATATATACCTTGATCTAGAGCTTATCTCTACCCGTCAGGGTCGTCGCATCTCCTTTTGGTCACGAATCCGTGTTTTCCTTCTCGACGCCGCCTTCTCCTACGATGAAGAGGGACGTCGGTAAGATAACCCTTCCTCTCTCTCTCTTTAACTCTCTCTAAAATTGTAAGATAGGGTGACGTGAGGGGAAGAGAGTCCTTGGAGTTTTAAAGTTGATAATAAAAGATTTAATGTACTAATTAAATCTATTTAATCTAAGATAATGCAATTGAATTTTTTTATAAAAAAGAATCATGCCGTTACGCATACGTAACCTTTTCCGTTAAGGTTTGGTGAGCCCAATCAATGCCACACATTTTTTTGATGCAGCCGACAGACTCCGACCCACCGCCGCTCAATTAGGCAGCTTTATTGGGGGGGTGTATTAATAGCAGCAGAGCCGAACCATCGATCGCACACCGTTCAGTCAACGGGACCCCACGGGTCGCATTTGCGAATCTCTCCTTCCCCCGTTCCGACAAGAGCCACCAGAGCCAAAACCATCTCCCTCTCTCTCTCTCTCTCTCCCTATATCTACCATTCACCACCATAATTGGACGGTCGCCACGACGCGGCAGACGATGGAGGTGATGCGCCACTCCTCCGCCTTCCTCCTCCCGCCGCCGCTGCCGCCGCCCGCGACCAACGGCCCCGCCGCAACCTACGCTCTCGTCGTGCTCAACCAGAAGCTCCCCCGCTTCGCGCCGCTCCTGTGGAGCCACGGTATGCGATGCCCTCTGTCTCTCGATCGATCGATTTGATCGATGTAGATCGACTGATGTGGATGGATCTCCTAAGTTTTGCGCTGGTTGGATTCTGGAAGCGAGGTTGCGCGTATGCGCTGACGGAGGAGCGAACAGGATCTTCGACGAGATGCCGCTGCTGTTCCCCGACGAGGATCCCGCCCGCGTTCGCGTAAGGTCTGCCTGCTTTTGTTTTTCTCGTTTCTCCTTTTGGTTTCTTCTGATTGTTGTATTTTTTTTCTCTTTTGGAATATGAGGAAACGATGTGTCGGTTTAGCCACGTGGTTTATGAATGGTGCTTTAGTTTAACTAGAAGACCTAAATCACGATCACTATAACCGCTAGTGGTGAAGTCGCAGGAAAGAAAAACTTTCGATCTCAATCCTCTGGCCAACCAAAGGCACAAACGCGCCCCTCATGGAGAAGTGGTGGATGGATCGGAAATAGAGGAATGTGGCAGTGAAGATGATTTTGAGCCTTTGTTTGGTTGGAGGGAACACGAGAGAACCGAAATTAGAGGAGTGGCAAGGAATTGAATGGAAAGAGACGGGAAATTGTGGTGACATGTCAGCGAAATGAAAAGGGAAGGTGATGGAAAGAGACCGGAAATTGTGGTGACATGTCAGCGAAATGAAAAGGGAAGGTGATATTTTGCCTTCAGTTATGCTAATCTAAGGAGGGGGGGGGGGGGTTGTATTTAGTTTACCAATATAAACAACTTTAGTTTTTTTTGTAAGTGCTAAAGATGGAGTGAAGTTGGGGATTAAAATAAATGAACAAGGGGCCAACTTTCCTCTCTTTTCGTATATATATGATTGGTGAGCGAAAGTAAATGAGTCATTATGGAAATTTGATCTCCCATTCTTCCTCCCAGTTCTTCCTTGCCTTTCTCTTATTATGCAACACTACATTTGCTCTTTTCGACCCTTTGTAATGTACGTTTGGGCTATATTCTTTCCAAGATTGCATGCTTTACTTTTATTGGAATGAATATTGATGATATCAGATGCTTGGATAAGCTAAGTAATATCCTTTTGCTATTGGAGAACCATAACATCTAACTCTTTGACCACCATGCAGTCCTCTGAGATAGCTTGTAGTGGTGACCAATTTGCCGGTTGTAAATACCAGATCTTAGATAAGCTTAAATTTTGAAAAGCAGATGACATGGAGATGCTTTAAGATATACAAAGTACATTTTACTGCGATGATAATAATTGACTTAAAATGGAGGCTCTTGAGGAGTTTTATGCCTCAATTCGTCCAAAGTGATGGAAACTGTTGCATTCTCCCATCTCCCAAGTTTCTGTATATAATATCTCCCATTTCCCTCCAAACTTTCCGCTCCAAAGAGGTCTGATTTACAACAAAAACCTTAGCTTATCTTCTAAAAACGAATAATGCACTGCTACATGTTTTTAAGTGGCTTAAGGGTTCCTTTAAAAAAAGTGGCTTAAGGTAAAGAGATAGACTGAGAATTGTTTGACCTTAAATGTTTGCACGAAGTACCGCAAGATTTTGTTCCTGACATTCGATTTAGGTTAGGGATGGCTTTTCAATAATCAAGGATTGGGGTGCATCATCTGCATTACATAATCCATTGCATTCTAAAAAATGTTTCACTTTAAAAATTCACATAGCGGGTTCTGATTTTAAGAGCTACTTGCAAAATAGAATTCAGCATTATTTGCAGTTGCATTGGGTCTAATTGGGTCTGAACCTAAAAAAGTTAGTCTTATTCGGCGAGAGCTTGTCCCTTTTCGAATTTCTTGAGATTTATTTCTAAGTTTCAGAGAATGCTAAATTAATTTATTATCAAGATTAACGCCAAATAGTTTTGTTTTGAAAATTTATGCCGCTAATTTTGTCGTGAATTTTATGTTGTAAAGTAGAAGTGGGCTATGCGGTATGTTTTAATCACTTGTATAACTATGCACTTTGTCATTTACAAAGCACAATGCACACATAGGACTACTGCAACGTGCACTGCACTACGTTGCTATAATTTTGCAATATGTAATAATTGCATTGCTGCTAGTTATATAAATGTTGCTTTGACCTTGACAATTCATTTTCCAGGTATAAGCCAGATGTGATAAAAGGTGACATGGATTCGATTAGAGACGATGTGAAGGACTACTATTCAAAACTGGTAGTTTGTTGTCTATCTGATCTTAGCCTCTTCTTGCTGGTAGATTCTATGTAGCTCAATTGCATGAAAAATTAGGATTCTTGGGTGACTGAGAAGTCCCCTTATCCTAGGATATAAGGGGACTTTTATCTCAGAATGTGCAATTCCGGGATTAAATGGTCACATCATGATTACATCATCCATTATGTTCATGTTCACAGTATCTATCCATTTCTATCTCTTAAATTAGTCGAATGAGAACGAGAGGTAAATTTCACTTATCCCTTATCCTTTCTCAATCCTGGCCACCTGTGTCAAGTGTGATTATGATTGTTTTCTACATAACGAAACTGATTATACTAATGAATATATAATTCACTGAATTATATCAAAATGGATATAAGTGTGTAACTACCTTGTCTATTATTTGCCATTTATAGAAATTTATATAAGAAAATTTACATACAATTTGTCAGCATTTTCTCATAATTACATGAAGCATGTCTTAAATATTGACACATGCATGTGACTATTTCCCCATGTTGAAGTTAAGTAATTGCTGTGATAATTGTTAGCAAAGAGAGATTGTTTACTAAGACATTAAACTATGATACTTTTTGGAGAAATATGTTTTTATACTATAACCAAAATGAAGTCAGAGTTGCATGCATGGTGAATGCATCAGAACTGGACCCTTACTCGATCTTATTTTCATGCAATTAATTGCAGTCTTCCCTTCACATGCTTCTTATGTGATATCTTGAATTCAAAGTGTGTAATATTGTTAAATTATTTTTTTCTAAAGTTCCAATAGCACATGAAATAAGCTGTGTTTGAGTGAATTACATAAAAGTTGCTGAACCATAAACTCAATTTCAATCTTGTACTTCAACTTCAAAAAAGTAACGGTGTGGGACCCAATCTCCAAGATTTGTTTCAATGAAGTTGAGGCCAATGAAATCAGGTTGAAACTGCATCGAGACACATCTTAAAGAGTGGTTAGCTCATTGTTACTTTAAAGTTCGCGTACAACACTGAAATTTGGTCTATAATTTAGGGATTTTTTGTCCTACCTGATTTTATCGTGTTGATCTGCAGTGTTAGTTATTATGTCAATTTCAGGGAACAAAGATAGTGGATGCATCAGATGATCAGGATACTACAGATCTACACAAGTGTGTTTCCTTAGTATGTGATGACACACCTGACATGGACAAGCCTAATGTAAGTCTCATGAATTGTGTTTCTTTATCCACACTTCTTTTTATATTTCTCTTCCATTTCAATGGGATTTTCCTTAATGGTACAACCACAGGATCGTTTAACTCCAAACCTGTAAGGTTGTTTGAATGGAAAGGCCCCCATACTAGATATATGCCAGTCGTTACTTTTACGTCTCGAGATGATTATTTTTGAAAATGCTCTATATCTTGAGATGATTAATTATTTTTTGAAAATGCTCTACATCTTGAGATGGTTACTTTTGAAGATGCTCCCTTGTTCGGCCTCCTTTGTTTTCACCATTTGTGTAGATCAATGTGTAACACGAGGGTTAAATGTCACTGACTCGACATGTTGGAGTATGTAATAGAGGGGTAATTGAATCTCTCCAAGATCCAATTACCCCTTAATCTTGATTAGTCTCAGATCTATTATTTGTGAGACTCGGTTTGTCTGTGTGACTATATAAGGAGCGTCACATTCCCTGTACTCATTGAGAGATTGCAATAGACGATCCGATCTTTTGAGGCCTTCTCCCGTGTTTTTATCCCGCTCCTTAGGGAGCAAGGTTCCATGTAAAACCCGAGCATTACATATTTTATATTCCTTTATTTTGTTTATTCTTGTTCTGATTACCTTCTGCATTCTTATTTCAACGTGGTATCGGAGCAAGTCATTCCAGATTTCATTTGTGAATTTCAAGATTTATTTCTTTTATCAATTTTGTTGTGCTATAAAACTTGTTACAAAGTTTTATTGATTATCTATGGATCTCGAAGCTTGTGGATGACAAGATCAACGGGTTTTTTTCCGAAACACTAGTTCCTGAAATCCAGTTCCTGCACACAAAGCCCTCTTCTCTAGTGCCAATCCCGTCGGGCGATGAGATCTGTTCTGTTGCAGCCCTACTCCAACACGATCTTGTTGTTCAAGAGAAACTCTAGAGCATTCTTCCTCAACCCATGTGCATCTATCTATAAAATTGATCTCGCCAAGGTTTTAAATCTTGATTTCGATTTCATTTTGAGATGGGGGAAGAAACGAAACAATTTCGAAATTTTGTCGAAGATGAAATTTCGCCAACTTCAACCAAAATCGGCCTAGATTTGTGAAGTATATATCGAGATTTCAATTTCGGTTTCGGTAGGGTGTTAAAACCGAACTTTCGGTGAAATTTCATCGGAATTTCGCGAAATTTGGAACCCTGGATCTCGCCAGCAGGGTCGTGGAGGTGCCACCGAGATCTTCTGCAAGCTTCAGGCAGCGACATCTTTCAATCGAAGATGTTCACCATTGCAACGGCATACGACATGGCGGTAATAAAACCCTAGCAACATCAAGGTAGGAGAAGCCAATCGCAGCTGAGATCTAGTTCCATCGGAACCCCAAACTTCAGATCGCAGATGAAGCGTCTCCGCTTGAGGTGACAGAGTGTGCTAGCGGTGTTGTCGTTCTTCCTCGCCAGGCGCTATCATGCCCTCTCCTCCTAGCATCTTCGTCGATGCTCCTGGCGGCGGTGCTGCAGCAGTTGATTCATGGATACTTCGCTTTCGATGCCCCCTTGCGTGTCGAGATACTATGTAGGGCAACAAATTGGGTTCCCCTTCTTCCTCGGGAGATGATGGCATGGAGAGATGGGCTCCTAGTTACGATGGGAACCCTAAAAGGAGGACAATCATGATTCTTGGGTTTTGTCCCATCTTTTAAAAAAATAAAATAAAAAGGAGGAGAAAAGGAGAATGAGGGTAGAGTTGCTTGTATTACAAAAAAAGAAGGGGAAAGTTGATTGCATTTGAGCCCATTGGGTTGCCGTATATATAAATTTTTTTAAAAAAAGGAAAGGGGATGTTTGGGCCCTAGTGGGTCGTGTGCAAAAAAAACAAAAAGATAGACTTACAAAAAAACAGTACAACAAGAGAAAAAAATAGACAAGAAAATGAACGACTATAAAAAGGACCATCGTACAAAAAAAGGATGTCATATAAAAAAAATTAAAAACTTGCATGTTCACTGTTTCTCCCAACTTGATCATCCACGCTCTTTATTCTATCAAGTATGGGAGAAGGGGGATTCAGATATGGAACATATTCTTCAGGACTTCTGTTGCCCGTCCACAAGTGATAAACCAGCACTCTAGACTGCTACTGCTATTAAACATTTTCACCGAGTATCGACTACTTCGTTAAGGTATCTCTATCCTCGACTATTACTCGACGCTGGACTTTCTTCTTCTACAACGACTCTACTCCAGATACGACCTGGTTGATGTAACGACTACTATAGGCACGGCTGAGGCTCTTTCCTGGTGATCTGAAAGCCGCAGGTTCGTCCTCGAGCAAGGTCTTCTACCAGTAGCGGGTTCTTCAAATATGGTGTCATTATCCTCGTCTGAACAGTGTATCTCTATCTCTATCTCAAATATATCGAGTGAAGATGAGTTATGTACTTTTTCTTTCTTTTTTTACAAGTTGCAACTTTCTTAGTTCCAGCTTGAGGGGGAATGTTGGATTATGTAATAGAGAGGCAATGGATCTCTCCAAAATCTGATTACCCTCCGCTCATGTTTAGTCTCATATCTACTATTTGTGGGACTCGGTTTGTTTGTGGGGCTATATAAGGAGCTCTACACCTCGTGTACTTATTGAGAGATTGCAATAGACAATCCGGTCGTTTGAGACCTCCTATGGTTTCATCCCTCTCCGTAGGGAGTATGGTTCCACGTAAAACATGAGCGTTTCATGTTTTATATTTCTTTATTTTGTTCGTTCTTATTTTGATTATGCTTCTGTATTCTTGTTTCAACAGGACTAACGTGGCTTCATTACTCAGTGAGAGAATCCATCTCCAAACTAATTGGCTTGAGTAGAGTGACCCTATTGTTTGTTTTGTTTACATTTGAATGCCATTTTTTTACCACAACATTCTGGGGTAAAAAAGCAAACATATTTTATTTGGACTTTTTAAGAGCAAAAAATAACCAATACAGTTTAGTAATCAACACATATATTAATATATTATTAAAAAAGTTACAAGAATGGGTAGAAAGACAACTTTTATGCGCCCCCATTGCCTAAGCTTAACTTAGAAAAACGAAATTTTTAATTTGGGACCTTGCTCTCCTTGAAGATGTTGATGAGATAAAGCAAGGTGTCAGAGAGTGTGGGAGAAAATGTGAGGTAGGATAGATATATGCGCTATTAGAGGATGAAGAGAGAAGAAATGTGAATTATACACCTCATTCATTGTGGTAACATGATTTATTTAGCACTGATATAGAACTGAGAAGAGAAATCGGGAGAGGAGTTGGAGATGATAGGGGGAATAATTCTTCGTTTTTCAACCCTTGTAGATTGCATATTTCGCTGGTTGACATGCCCCCGCAATCAACGGAACTACATTACTACATATTGAATTGTGCAAAAATTGGTGGTGGAGACTGATGGATCCATATTCTGATAGTGTTTTAATAGTCATTGTTGAGATATAAGTTATTTTTATTTCTTTTACGTATTCGCTATTCGTTCTGTAGGTTTATACAGTATTTGCATAAACTTTTCATTGGGGAAGGAAATAGAGAGATCACTCTGGGTAATCTAGCTTGTAGTGAAAGTTACTTGAATCGTGCAAGCTATGGGCGGATACAAAGAAAGGAAGTTGAGGAGGCTTTGAAGGTTATGAGACCCGGGAAAGGTGTAGGACCGGATGACATCCCTGTAGAAGTATGGAGAGTTTTAGGTGAGCGTGGTTTGACTTGGCTTACGAATCTATTCAATGGTATTTGGCGAAGCAAGAAAATGCCTGAAGATTGGAGGAGTATCGTGGTGCCTCGTTATAAGAATAAAGGAGACATTCAAAATTGTTCAAATTATAGAGGTATCAAGCTGATGAGTCAAACTATGAAAATTTGGAAACGTGTGATCGAAAGAAGGTTGAGGCAAGTTTCCAACGTAAAAGAAAACCAATTCAGATTCAGGCCAGGTCGCTCAACGATTGAAGCCATGCATTTGTTGAGGAGAACAATGGAGATTTATAGAGCAAAAAGGAAGAACCTCCATATGATCTTTATTGATTTGGAGAAGGCTTATGATTCTGTTCCATGAGAGATATTGTGGAGAGTGTCGGAGAAGAGACAAGTACCTGTCCTATACATTAACCTCATAAAGGACATGTATGATAGGGATTTATCTTGTGCAAGGGCCCCGTCTGGGAAAACTGGATATTTTGATATCAACATTGGTTTACATCAAGGTTCTGCTTTGAGTTCATTTCTTTTTACTTTGATTATGGACGAGTTGACAAGTCACATTCAGGATGAGTTACCTTGGTGTATGTTATTTGCTGATGATATTGTGTTAATTGACGAGGCTAGAGATTGAGTAAATGAGAAGCTTGAGGTCTGGAGACATGAGTTGGAGACTAAAGGATTTCGTATAAGTAGGGCTAAAATGGAATATATGGAGTGCACCTTTGATGGAAGCAATGGTGAAGGAATCGAGGTGAAGATTGGTGACGATAACATTCAGAAGAGAGATCCCTTTAGATATCTGGGATCTATTCTGCAACATGATGGGGAAATTGATGGAGATGGTTCTAATAGAATAAATGCAGGCTAGCTAAAGTGGAGAGGAGCCACTGCTGTTCTCTGTGATAAGAAAATTCCTTTAAAGATTAAAGGAAAGTTTTACAAAGCAGCCGTGAGACCTGCTATACTTTATGGATCTGAATGTTGGCCTGTGAACTATAGACATGTGCAGAGAATGAATGTAGCAGAAATGAAAATGCTAAGGTGGATGTGTGGACACACACGTAAAGATCAGATTCGGAATGATGCAATAAGAAAGAAAGTTGGTGTAGCTCCGATCGAAGATAAGATGCGAGAAAACTGCTTAAGATGATTTGGACATTTGCAAAGAAGATCAGTTGATGCATCGGTTAGGAGATGTGAGTGTTGGGATGTTGAGTCGACTAAGAGAGGGCGAGGACGACCCAAGAAGTGTTGAAAAGAGACCATACTAAGGGATCTTAGTTTTGTGGATATAAGCTCGGAATTGACCCAATATAGATCTGAATGGAGGCGAAGAATTCATGTAGCCGACCCTACTTAATTGTGGGAAAAAGGCTTTGTTCCTGTTGTTATTCGCTATTCGTTCTGTCTTCTTTATGTAATTTGCCCAACAAATTTCTCCTTTATATAAGAGAACCTTAGGGTCTCATGAATAGGCAATTCATTATTTTCTCCCAACATGGTATCAAAACAACGGTCATAGACTGGAGTTCTCGTACCCCACCCATGTCCTAGACCCCACTCGTCACCCTCTTCGCGTCCCAATGTTGTTGCAGGGCTAGCAGCTGGCCTCCACACCTCCGTTCACAATGCAGTAGCGCGACTCCAGCGCCTCCGTACTATTGTAGCATGCCTTTGCGCATGTTGCGCGTCGCAATGCCTCCCAGTGCGATTCTGCACATCCCATGGGTCTTCAGGTAACACTGTAATCCTTCTTAATGCTGCGAACGGCTCTGTGGTTGTTTTCTCTCATCTCCGTCGCCAAACTACACACTGATTTTAACTGGAAAATGTGATTTCATACCTATAAATCACTTTTTTCGCCCTTAATGCAAATCGAGGATTGACGAAGATGGTTTTATAAGTCTACACTTACAACAAATCCTCTATATGATTGTGTAGACTCTCTCGGATCGGTCTGCTTCCCTAGTCGAGTTCCATTTCAGTGTTCTTCTTCATAATGTCATAAAACAAGGGCGACATCTTCTCTTTGTTCGGTGCTTTCAAGAGCTCGGTTCCTATCATGAAGATGGATGAGACCAACTACGAATTGTGGTCTACGCAGTTTTTAACCCTTATGCAGTGCAATTTTTGACCATTATGCTCCCTACGAGTTGTGGAGAATGGAGTCTGAAAGTCTTCTCGTCGAAGAACCGTGTCTCTCCCATGGAATCCCTATGAAACCGCATGAACCCTTGCCCACATGGCATAGGGAACGAGATCTCTACTCTGGAGTCTCTATGGATTGCATGAAAACCCTGGCCGAAACACAAAAGATGGGGTCTACAAACAATGATGGCAAACATGTGCACATATGAAAAAGACCGCATACATGTGTGCGTTTGAAGCTAAAGACTTGGAACCAAGCTGACGTCGAGTCTGAATATCTGAAAAATGTAGAGTTTGAAAATCTGCTCGGTCTGGAGAATCTGAATTTGAAATCTGACCTGTGACTCTACCCAATACCCTCCCTTTCTCCCACACTTGTCGGAAAATAAACATCGACCAAGTTGGGAGAAGACGGTAAAGTGGGGAAAACAAAACATGAATTATGCGTTTTTTAACAAGTCGTATCAATCTTTTTTTCTCACATTTTTTTTCAAATAAGCCAATCATTTTTTTTTGGCTTTTCTTTCTTTTTTTGCAAATTTTTCAAGCGTACGACTTTTCTTTTGTATGTGTTCCCTTTTTTTAAAATCACACGGTCTAGTTGGGTCCACCTGCAACATCTCCCTCTTTTTTTATAACTCTCGGGTCCTAATTGGCTGAAAATGTAGCAGCCTGCCTCTCTCTCTTTTAATGGCCGCAGCTCGAGTGAGTCTAAAGGGCTCAACAACTTGCATATATTTAGCCCTTGTATTCCAATACTCCAAGAAGGGGCCAACGTTGCGATTAGGGTTCCCACATGAACCCATGCTATCAACTGGTGCTGCCAAAGTACATCGATGGTGAGGAGCTTCGAGGAGACTGTGATTTGGAGCCGTGCGGCTTGGGTGTCATCGACCTGCGCGATGTTGCCGCATGGAGGCTTGGAGGCACGAAGCCTGGAGTGATGCAGGGGCTCCGAGTGCGAGGATCGCCTAGGGCTAGCGACGGTGCTGGATCGTGCACGAGTCGCGCGCGTTGTGTGGAGTATGATCGTGCTCTACCTGGAAGAGATGAACTGGAGATGTTGCAATCCGCCTGGGACTGCTGCCTGCGATCAATGATACCGAGCCACGATGTTGGGGAGTTGTGCAACCAGAGGGCTGTTGGAGGAGGCGATTCCGCCTAGAGGTTCATGGGGAGCGGCTCCACATGTATTTTAGGAGGAGATGGAGATGTTGCGCGGAGCCTTTGTGCAGCCAATCGTGACCTTGTTACACTTGGGGACGGCACCAAAATTAGGGTTTCATAAGAAGAACCCTAGAACTTGATCGAACAATAAATCAAAACATGAACTTGATCGATCTTGAACAACAAAAAAATCTCCAATGATAATTCTTTAAAATCAACCAAGAACGACCTGCTCTGATACCATGTTGGAAAATAATATGCGGAAGCATATCATAGATAAAATAAATAAAATTTGAAGAGCACAAGATTTTACGTGGAACTCTACTCCCTAAGGAACAGGATGAAACTACGGGAGAACGCATCAAAGGGTTTATCTAGGCATTGCACTTTCTCACTGCATATAGAGGGTGAGGGGCTTCTTATATAGACCTCACCGAGTCTCCACATCCCACAAGTGGTAGATGTGGGACTAAACAACTGGATGTGGTAAATGGATTATGGAGTGATCCATTTACCCATCTCCCGCATAAGTGATGCATAACCAAATACTCCAACAGTCTTCACTCTTCTAGACGTGTTACGAAAATAGTTCATCAAAGCTCTTCCAATCCCCTTGTCTCCCTACATGATGAGATTCCCCTACGACCATGGAATGGATACAACGAGGATGTAGACAAAAAGAACAAGAACAAATTGGAATCAGAAGTTGAACATAATGGACAAGAAAACATGTGCTTTTGGTAAGTGTTGTGAGAAATCTATGAATTACTTGTTCATGAGGTCCTATGGTTCTCTTATATAGAGGGAAAAACATGTTGGGTGAATTACATACAGAAGACAGAAAGAAAAGAGAATATATAAAATAAATAAAAGATAACTAATATCTCAACACTCTCCCTCAAGCTGAAGCGTAGATATCAATCATGTCCAGCTTGGAACATCTCTGGAATGGTCCTTTAGCAAGGGCCTTGGTGAACACGTTTGTTGTCTGGTCTCTTGAGCTAACATGAGTGATGGAGATGAAGCCCTTCTGGATCATCTCTCGAGTGTAGTGACAGTCTACCTCGATATGCTTGATCCTCTCATGGAAGACTGGGTTGTTGGCAATAAAGAGAGCAGCCTGGTTGTCGCATTGGAGGTGTATGGGAAGAGGCACCTCAACTGCTAGGTCAGTAAGAACATATCTGACCCACATCATCTCTGTACTCTCTTGTGACATGGCTCTGTACTCTGATTTTGTACTAGATCTGGCGATGATTCTCTATTTCTCACTCTTTCATGACACCAAGGAACTCCCTATGAACACTGCAAAGCCATAGGTAGACTTCATGTCTTTGTAACAACCCACATAATCTTCATCTGCACTAGCTGTAACGGAAAGGGATGTGCTTCTGCTAAATAGAAGATCAGTTCCAGGTGAGGTCTTTAGATACCTCAGAACTATATGGACTACATCCATATGTACATGTCTAGGCTACTCCATGAACCGACTCACTTTGCTCAATGCAAATAATATACTTGGTCTGATGATGGTTATGTATAGGAGCTTCCCAACGAGCTTCAATACCTTCTCTTGTCTACCTCCTTAGTGTCATCATCATACAACTTCATGCTCAGGTCCATTAGTCCATAGGAGTAGTAGCAGGCTTGCAATCTGCCATGCCTGTCTCAGAGAGAAGATCTATGACGTACTTCCTCTTGGACATCGTAAGACCTTGTTGGTTCCTGGCAACCTCCATTCCAAGGAAGTAACGTAGTCAACGAAGGTGCTTGGTTACAAACCGCTAACCTAGGAAATCCTTAGCGGCCTAAATACCCTGCTCGTCATCCCCAATAATAATGATGTCATTGTTTGAAAAATGATGAAAATTGTATTTCATGGAAATCCTAGGCTCTCTTATATAGAGGAGAGACCTATGGGTAAATTACATAAGACAAACATAAATAAAGGACAATAAGGAAAAGGTACATGAATATAAAAATATCTCTACACCCCCAATCAAGATGGAGCATATATGTCAATCATGCTCAGCTTGGATGAACACTTCTGGAATGGTCCTCTGAGCAAAGCTTTGGTAAAGATATCGGTAGTTTGATCTCCTGTACTGACATAACAACAACAACAAAGCCTTTTCCCACAATTAAGTAGGGTCGGCTACATGGATTCTTCGCCTCCATTCAGATCTATCTTGGGCCAATCCTGGGCTTATATCCACAAAACTAAGATCCCTTCGTATGGTCTCTTTCCAACACTTCTTGGGCCGTCCTCGCCCTCTCTGGACCGGCTCAACATCCCAACACTCGCATCTCCTAACCGGTGCATCAGCTGATCTTCTTTGCAAATGTCCAAACCATCTTAAGCGGTTTTCTCGCATCTTATCCTCGATCGGAGCTACACCAACTTTCTTTCTGATTGCATCATTCCGAATCCGATCTTTACGTGTGTCCACACATCCCCTTAACATTTTCATTTCTGCTACATTCATTCTTTGCACATGTCTATGGTTCACAAGCCAACATTCAGATCCATAAAGCATAGCATGTCTCACAACTGCTTTGTAAAACTTTCCTTTAATCTTTAAAGGAATTTTCTTATCACAGAGAACAGCAGAGGCTCCTCTCCACTTTAGCCAACCTGCATTTATTCTATTAGTAACATCTCCATCAATTTCCCCATTGCAGAATAGATTCGAGATATCTAAAGGAATCTCTCTTCTGAATGTTATCGTCACCAATATTCACCTCGATTCCTTCACCATTGCTTCCATCAAAGATGCACTCCATATATTCCGTCTTAGCCCTACTTATACGAAATCCTTTAGTCTCCAACTCATGTCTCCAGACCTTAAGCTTCTCATTTACTCCATCTCTAATCTCGTCAATTAACACAATATCATCAGCAAATAACATACACCATGGTAACTCATCCTGAATGTGACTGGTCAACTCGTCCATAATCAAAGTAAAAAGAAATGGACTCAAAACAGAACGTTGATGTAAACCAATGTTGATGTCAAAATATCCAGTCTTCCAAGACGGGGTCCTTACACATGATAAAGCCCCATCATACATGTCCTTTATGAGGTTAATGTATAGGACATGTATTTCTCTCTTCTCCAACACTCTCCACAATATCTCTCGTGGGACAGAATCATAAGCCTTCTCCAAATCAATAAAGATCATGTGGAGGTTCTTCCTTTTAGCTCTATAAATCTCCATTGTTCTCCTAAGTGAATGGATGGCTTCAGTCGTTGAGCGACCTGGCATGAATCCGAATTGGCTTTCTTTTGCATGGAAAAATTTTCTCAACCTTCTTTCAATCACACGTTCCCAAATTTTCATAGTATGATACATCAGCTTGATACCTCTATAATTTGAACAATTTTAAATGTCTCCTTTATTCTTATAAATAGGCACCACGATACTCCTCCAATCTTCAGGCATTTTCTTGCTTCGCCAAATAACATTGCATAGATTCGTAAGCCAAATCAAACCACGCTCACCTAAAACTCTCCATACTTCTACAGGGATGTCATCCGGTCCTACACCTTTTCCAGATCTCATAACCTTCAAAGCCTCCTCTACTTCCTTTCTTTGTATCCGTCTATAGCATGCACGATTCAAGTAACTTTCACTACAAGCTAGATCACCCAAAGTGATATCTATATTTCCTTCCCCAATGAAAAGTTTATGGAAGTACTGCTCCCATCTAGTCTTTATATCCTTCTGAGTAACAAGCACATGACATTCCTCGTCCTTAATACATCTCACTTGAGAAAGGTCTTTGGTTTTTCTTTCTCTTGCTTTGGCCAACCTGAATATATCCTTCTGTCCCTCCTTAGAGTCGAGATTTTTATACAAAACTTCATAAGCTTTTGACTTAGCTTCTCTTACGGCCTTCTTTGCTTCCTTCTTCGCTTATCTCCTGTACTGACATTATAGGTAGAAATCGATCCCTTCTGAATCATGTTTCTTGTATAATGGCAGTCTACTTCAATATGCTTCATCCTTTCATGAGATGCGGGATTGTTTGTTATAAATAGGACGGCTTGATTATCACATTGTAACTACATAGGAAGAGGTGCATCTATATGTAATTCTTCTAACACTGCTCGAACCCACATCATCTTAGTATTTGCTTGTGCCATCGTCCTATCTTCCGATTCGGCATTTGACCTAGCAACAACTGTCTATTTCTTACTTTTCCATGACAAAAGAGAACTAGCAAATACAGCGAAGGCTGAGGTAGACTTTCTGTTCTTAGGATACCCTGCATAGTCAGCACATGCAAAAACAGAAAGAGTTGCTCCTTTCCTGAATAACAGTATTGCACTTGGAGAAGACTTTAGAAACCTCAATTATATATATATATATATATTATAGCATCCATGTGTACCTATCGGAGATGCACCATAAACTGACTCACCTGACTCACTGTAAAGGAGATATCAGGTCTAGTGATAGTAATCTAGAGAAGCTTTCCCACCAACTCTCTATATCTCCTCTTGTCAACCTCATATGTATCATCATCATATAACCTCATGGTAGGATCCGTAGGAGTAGTAGAGGGTTGACACCCAACCATACCTCTCTCAATAAATATGTTTGTAAAATACTTCCTTTGAGTCATCACAAGACCCTACGTATTCCTAGCAAACTCTAACTCTAAGAAATACCTCAGGATGCCAAGATCTTTGGTGACAAACTGATGACCCATAAATTCCTTTGCCTTCTTTATCCCCTGCACATCATCATCTGTAACAAGTATATCATCAATGTACACCATGATAACAACTGTCGTACCAAATTCATGCTTGTTACTCATCATGTAGATTGTTACTCATCATGAAAGGAGGCCATCATGAGTAACAAAGCATCATGAAAGGACACTATCCTTCTGAGTAACAAGCATGAAATTTGGTACGGCACTATCCTTCTGAGTAACAATCTACATGAATAGTGAATGATATGCATTTGACCTTTTAAACCCCTGCTTTTCAATCAGATTTGAGAGCTTCTGGAACCATGCCCTCAGACTCTCCTTAAGGCCATATATTGCCTTGTGAAGTATACAAACTTGCTGACACTCCCTCGCAGCAGCAAACTCCGGAGGCTGCTGCATGTAGACTTCTTCCTAGAGATCACCATATTATTTAATTAAATAATATGTAGCCCAATACGACCGCTAAAAACGTAAATAAAATTGATTATTATTTAATTAAATAAATGTGACCCCATAATTTGGGGTCACGCTGCATCAATTAACATAGTACTTCCGTTGAATTGGATTAAAACAATGATAACCCGTCGAATTGGATTAAATAATGATACGCCTTTTGGGTATGAGAGTAGCCTACAAAGACACACGTGACAACTTTAGGAAAGAACTTGTCATAACCATGTGTAAGATGGTAAACAAAAAGCAACATAGCCAAGCACATGGGGTGTAAGGGAGAACAAGTCCTTCTCGAGAAACGCAATCGAGAAAGGAACCTTCTCTTCTAGGACAGAAGAAGGCATACGCTTCACCAAGTAGCAAGTAGTAAGGACCGCATCACCCAGATTGAGTAAGGAGCACGACTCTGGATTAAAAGTGTCATGGTCACTTCAAGTAAATAATGGTGTTTGCGTTTGACAACACCGTAGTGCTGAGAGGTGTAAGCACATGAGGTCTGGTGTACGATGCCAAGAGACCTGAAGAACTCAGATAACTGTAACATGCTGAGCTCTATGGAATTGTCAGAGTGAATAAACTTGACATTAGCAGAGAAAATATTCTTTAATTCATTAATAAAAAAATTAATGACAAACCCTGCTTCAGACTTATTTTTCAACGGAAAAATCCAAGAAAGTCTAGAATAATCTTTCATAGCTACAACATAAAAACAATATCTCTGGAGATTAGAACACGACCAAGATCCTAAATATCTAGATGAATAAGTTCAAATAAATGACTACTGCTACAACTCTCATGATCAGGGAAAAAAGAACGATGCTGCTTCCCAAGCCGGCAAGCCTCGCACAGGAAGAAAGAGCTCTTGGCGATCCGTGGGAGGACATGGCACATCTTCTGAGAGGAAGGTGTACAAAACGAAGATGCCACAAGTAAGGATAGAATGATTCAGTGGGAATTGTAGATGCACCAACATAGAATGATTCAGTGGGAATTGTAGATGCACCAACACTGGGAGATTGGACTAGTCTATAGAGTCGTTGCTCACGACCACATCTAATCTCCCTACTCGTGAGTATGTCCTGAAACACAAGAGAAAAAGGGTCAAAATGGCACGATAATTCAAATCCTTCATGATCTGACTAATAGAAAGCAAATTCATATGAAAATTAGTAGCATATAAAACATTCTGCAGGCGCATGGATGGCATCAAATACACATCCCCCTATCCCGTGATGGGTAAGTAAACCGCATTTGCAATGACGACCCATCTACCATGGGGTATAGATCTGTAAGAACTTAATTGTACTATGTCTCCACACAGATGGTGAGAAGCAACAGATTCCATGATCCACTCTGTCGTATCTGCCCTGCTACAGCTCGTAAAAGCATAGGCTATACTTGAGGGGTTTGAAGAGGCTCTAGCAGCGGTTGTAACATCTGGGGAACATGCAGTGGTGTAGGTAGTCAGAGTCATTATCTCCCTCAGACGGAAGACAATATCATCAATGCGTGAATCTGTTTAAGGAGCCGAACTGTCTGGAGACTTAATTTGCTCGATTACACGAACAAATGCATAGTATCCATGGTTTTGATAGTATACGTCCATAGAGTGACCTGGACGACAGTAGGTGCATGGGCCACACTGACATCTACCTCCTCTGTCACGAGAACCACCCCTTTGAACTATGTATAACTTCCCATGCTATGAGATACAACCATCGCTGAGGAGGTTTGCGTGGTGGTAGCTGATGGGATAAGAAGCCTATTGAGGCGACTGTAGGCCTCCTCCATGGGAGGTATGGTCGCGTCTGTAAGTAGTTGCGTGTGTGCTGCCACATATTATGGATTCAGAGTTGCCAAGAAGGCTTCATCCATCGTGGAACTCCTGTATGACATTTGTTGCTTCGTGGAAGTGGTAACGAGCATGAAGTTGTGAAGCTTCTCAAACATGCTTTGAAGCGAAGAGTAGAAGGTATACAGAGAACAACTGCATGAATGTGTATATATCAAACTGTAGATGAAGAATTTTGGCCTTGTTCTTCGCGTGGGCTATGTGGCTTCCAGAACATCCCACATTGCCTTGGCAGTGGGCTGGTTCACAACGTCGTTGGCAATCTCTGTGGTGAGAATCCCAAAGAGCCAAACGTGCACGTACGCACCATCTTGCTTTGTCCCTAGTCTTATCCGTCAGCTCGGGCTTTGTTAGAATGTGCTCCTTGTTATTGCATTGCATTAGGGTCAAACCTCATGGACCACAAAGCACAATTGGTCCCATCGATCTTTACGATGGGAGCCAGACCCTTGAAGGCACCGGAAAGAGAAGACATCACCCTTGTTCTCTGACATGATGAAGAAGATCAAAATGGAACTCGACTGGAGAAGTAGACCAATCCGAGCGAGTCTACACGATCATATAAAGGATTGGTTGTACGTGTAAACTCATACAACCATCCTCGTCAATCCTTATTCATGCTATGGCTGAAAAAAGTGATTTATAGGTCTGAAATCATGTTTTCCGATCAAAATTCGACAGTTTCAAACTGCAGTTCGGTGATGGAGATGATAGAAATCATCCTCTGGGGCTAGAGATGCCCTGCGGGGATTAGGGAGCATGCTCGGTGTTCTAGTGACGGTGCTGGAGGGGTTGTGCGCACACAGCAGTCCAGCCACAACAGCAATGACACTTAGGCAGAGATGTTGGGCTGCGCACAATGGTGCAGGTATGCACTCGGGGGCACAATGACGTGAGGGGGGCGTTGGGTGGTGCACGGAGGGCTAGCGTGTAGGGTCTAGGGCAGGGACGGGGTAGGAGAACTTTGGTCTAGGACCATCGCTCTATACCATGATGTGAGAAATCTATGAATTGCTTATTCATGAGGCTCTAGGGCTCTCTTATATAGGGAAGAGACATGTTGGGCAAATTACATAAAGAAGATAGAAAGAAAAGAGAATGCATAAAAGAAACAAAAGATAACTAATATCTCAACGATAACAATTTTTTGTCGGTGAACAGTCATGAACTAACTCGGACCCCTACCAATCCTTTCTCATTTTTCTCTAATCAAGATCATGACCCCCACAGATAGGTAACAAACTTGTCTGAGTCTCTCTCTCCTAACCATGATGGTGATAGTAAAGGAAAATGGAGCAGAGACGGAATACATGCCTATTGCTCTCAGAAAGAAGAAATGCACGCTCTTATTAAATATTACACGATATGTTTTGGAAATTCCTGATCATACTCATTTGAAGGGATTCCAGTGGGTGTAATTGATGATGGTCAAATAGACATGTACGAGGCTCGCTCTGTGGCAAAAGGGTATAAGATACACAAACTTTCATGATTGATTGCTTAGAGTTATGCACCAATGGCCTAGATGAACTTGGTCAAGATTATTTTGTTTCTAGATGTCATGTTTGGTTGGAAGATGCCTCATATACAAATGATGCCCTTTAGGTATGAAAAAGCATGAAAGTAGCTATAAGTTAGGGCTTTCCCTTTATGGCTTCAAGTTTTCATCTCGAGCGTGGTTTGAGAGGTGGAGGAAGGCACAAGATACCAGCCAGGTAATGCTGACAATACTCTCTTTGTCAATGCAATTGTGAAAACGTTGTATTATTAATTATCTATTTGAATGACATGGCCATCACAAGTGATGATAATTGTAAAATTGTTACATTAAAGTCACATTCACCTTCATGTTTGAAATCCAAGATTAGGGAAGAGTAGGTAGTTCCTTAGGTTGCATGTTTTAAAGAGGGGTTGATTATTTAGCGGAGCAAGTATGTTCTAGATGCATTTAAAGAAATACGAAAGATGGATAATCAACATGACTCTATCTTAATTGAAGTAAATTACAAATTGGGAATAAAAGACGAAAACTTCATTGATGTTGAGCTTAAGGGATGGTACTAGAAGCTTGTTGGAAAGCTTACTTGACAAACATATCTATATGGTGAATTTGAACCCACTTAATGGTCTAGTGGTAGTACAGCACACAAAAGACCAGGGTTCAAATCCCATTCTTGTAGTGGTTGCGTTAGGTAGTCGACGGCCATCGTAAAAAATAGTCGAATCTTTCAACATGGATTTGAGCAAGAATCCATGTAGCCGACCCTACTTGTAGTGGGAGAAGGCTTAGTACATTTATCTATATGGTGAATGTTGTGAGTCAGTTTACATTACAGAGTTAAATTTGGTATAAAAGAACTTGTGCTAATCTGAAGAAGAAAATCCATGAACGTTGTTATTTGCAAAGGTAATGAAAGCGAAATTGAGATCTACATAGATGTCGTATGGGTCATGTCCATTGATGGATAATCAACATGAGTCTATCTTAATTGAGGTAAAGTACAAATTGGGAATAAAAGACGAAAACTTCACTGATGTTGAGCTCAAGGGATGGTACTAGAAGCTTGTTGGAAAGCTTTTTTGACAAAAATATCTGTATGGTGAACGTTGTGAGTCAGTTTACATTACAGAGAGCATTTGCGCCTACTTATACACAATTAAATTTGTTATAAAAGAACTTGTGCTAATCTGAAGAAAAAAATCCATGAACGTTGTTATTTGCGAAGGTAATGAAAACGAAATTGAGATCTACATAGATGTCGTATGGGCCACGTCCATTGACAGATCATCTCTATGTGCAACTACTCTGTTTTTCTCGGTCGGAACCTCATTATATGGAGGATAAGAAAACGATTGTGCTAAATTCATTATTTAAGTTGAATATTCAATTATTGCACTTATGGTTATTAAGATGGTTTGGGTTAACTTGGACGTTTATTTGGTTTAACCTAAATAATTCAGCCAAATTGTTGTGGGTCAAACAATTATTTCTTCAATGGGTACAGGTTGGTTAATGGATAAAAAAATGTTTTCACCCATCTTGCCTAAACAACCCAAACTATTACTATGAGTGATCCACGGTTTGGACCGAACCAACGCAACCACTATATATTTATATAATATTTAGAATTCTGAGCCTCAATATATGTATAATTTTCTACTCATTCTTTCATCTAATTTCTTAACTGTTAACCAACTTTATATCCTTGAGCTATTTGAATTGCATTTATAAGCCGACTCCCATATTTTTCTTGGGTGACTTCAACCTGATTGGTGCACCATAACTTGTTAAGCCGACTCCCATATTTTTCTTGGGTGACTTCAACCTGATTGGTGCACCATAACTTGTTTATCTCCATGTCAACTCAAGTTTTTTTTCATTTTTGGGTATCTTTTTCAATGCCATGCCCTCTTTTCATTAAAAAAACTCAATTCTTTCTCTGGCGAGCTCAGCCAATCTTGTTGCTCAACAACTGTACTCTAACTCCAATAACTTCAGGTGCCTCGATTTCATCTTAACAATTTTTTGGCCTCAAATCGTCAACTCTATCTCCTATCCAACATCCTGCGAACCTTCTTTAGCCATATCAACCTTGATGCATGCCGTCTTTAACATCATTTGTCATGCATCATTGCTCCCATCACTTATTCACCATCATCTCCTTCCAATCTTCAACTAACCTAATTTTTTAGTACGGTAATTTGATTTTCACCCAATCCAATCAACCCAAGCTGTTCACCCAAACATCTCGACTCTAATTTGGTGGGGCGATGGGTGGTATTTTTCCAACCCAAGTCATAGAAATCCTAAACCCTCCCAAATAGATTGCATACCCACTCTTAGGGTTGGGTCAAGATCACACTTGATGACATGTGTTTTAAGGTTAATCTTCCAATAAAGTTCTATCGTGACAATGAAACTGTAATTAATCTCGCAAACAATCTTGATAAGCATGACCACATCGGACAAATGTCAAAGTTGATCCTTATCGACACTTGATATGGGGAAAAGTTGTTGGGTAGCATTACTTTCATTTTGTCAATTCAATTGACTGACATTTATCAAAGGCCATCCTACTACGAAGCATGAGATATTTTTGAGTCAAATAAAGGGGAAACACTCCAGAGGTGTCCACGGCAAGCTTTTATTAATAAGTGTCAGAGAAAACGAAGCATGAGAAAAACGTTGACATGATTGACATCCATAGTTAACTTGAGGGGGAGGAACCTAGTCGCCATAAGAGGCTGCATAGTTATTGTTTCTGTTGGTTTTCCCCTTTTGTGGAGGAGGCTTTCCACGTAAATTGTTGGTCTTTATGTTTTATTCATGGTGATGTTTTCTTCACCATAGACGATCTAAAGAATTTTTTGGTAGGTTGTGTAAAAATTTATCTTTGAAATTTTCTAATTTGGTATTTGTTTGGGTTGTCTAGCTTCGTTACTTAGGGTATGTTTGGTAATTGGGTTGGGTTAGGTTGGGGTATCCTTCTGTGAATAGTAGTTGTTTGGATGGTTGGGAGGGTTGGAGAGGGTTGGAATGATAATTGTGATGTGATGTAATATTGATTATGCGTTATATTAACTTTTTCAATGATTATAATATATTTTTTATTTTAATAATTTGAACGTGGTTAAAAATATTATAACAAAAAAATTGTACGATCCATACAACTAATTTCAACCCAGGAACATGGAAGGCCGTATCCCGATATATCGGCGATATATCGGTATCGACAGGTCACCGATATATCGCCGATATGTCCGATATCGGGTATCGACACGCAAAAAAGGCATGCTGAATCCCGATGTCGGCGATATGGCGTCGATATATCGACGATATATCAGTATCGACATGGTACCGATATCGATACCGATATCGATATGTCCTTCCATGCCCAGGAATGCAGAGATAGAGTAGGGGGTATACGGGGTAACCTGGCAACCAAACAGGCCCTTATTGTTTGAACTTGTTGGTCGTTTCATATGTCATTTCATACATGCATATATTATTTTGTATCTTGTTGGTTGAAGTTAGCATACAGTATGGTCACTTGCCGGGTTTTCTATTAAGGAGACTTAATTGAAAGAAAGTGGAGGATTGTTACTTTGATAAACAGAATGGATGTTTTCCAATACCATCCTACTCTGGATTATAATTTACTTTAAAAGAATACAGCCTTGATTACGGGCAATATATTTATTCTTTTTTAAGTCTCAGGTCTTCCCTGGCTTTAAATTACCATTTTCCTATATGTCTGTACATGAATTTTTTATCTGTTGATTTAGTAGCTAATCTTTACCATGGCATCTTTGCAGATCTCCATTCTTGTTGTTGGAGCTTTAGGAGGAAGATTTGACCACGAGGCTGGAAATGTCAATGTTCTTTATAAGTTTTCTGATGTGCGAATTGTCCTGCTGTCTGATGATTGCTTGATCCTTCTTCTTAAGAAGAACCACAATCATGAGATCCAAATCCTGTCCTCTGTTGAAGGTCCGCATTGTGGACTCATTCCTATTGGGGCTCCCGCAACTAAGACCACTACAACAGGCCTGCAATGGGATCTCAGTAAGTTCGATTTTTGTTTCTTTGACGAAAAATTTAAGGATAATATTAAAAGAATGGCTGCTATTAGTTCCTCTTTCATGTGTTGGAATAGATGGTACCTTGTGATGAATGTGAATGCTGGGTGGGGAAAGGGATGCATACTCGATCCTTGAACAATTTTGTTTAGAAGCCTCTTCAATGCTATTATCCATTTTAGTAACTTTGTGTACTGATGCAGATAAATACATTTGTAGGAAGCATGCGATTTTATCATATCAATAAATGCTCATACTAGAGGTAAGATGACAAATTTGAAAATGTGTCATATCAATAAATGCTCATACTAGAGGTAAGATGGAAATTTGAAAATGTGGGTATGTGGCTATGTTGAGATATTAGTTATCTTTCACATTGTTTATGTAATTTTTATTTTCTATCTTCTTATTGTAATGTACCCAACATGTTCCCTCCTATATAAGAGAACCCTAGGGCTTCTCAATAATGCAATTCATTCTTTTGTTTCCACATGTTATCAGTGTGACGGTCCTAGACGGAGTTCTGGCCTAATCCCCACCACAACCGGAAGCCCTAACTCAGCAAGAACCGAGCACTGCCACACCTAGGCTGCTCTTGTGCAACCCTTGTGCGCTGCCACAGGCCTCGCACGTTGTGCACCTCTCCATGAGCCTCTTCATGCCACCACGCAGCTACCTGGAGGCTCCAAAAGCTTCTCTTGCACCACTAGCCACCAACCAGGCCGCGGGGCTCGTCGCTAGTTGCCGCTAGCATGCCTCCAGACCATGTTTGTCGATGTTGATGCATTCTAGGGGAACATAGGCACCGCTAGGCCCCTTCGAGGTTGCAGCTTGTGGCTGCCAAAGATCTCTATGCCACCTAGAAGTTTGATTTGATCTGAAAATGGTCTGATTTTGATCGGAAAATGTTATTCCAGACCTATAAATCATGTTTTTTGGCCCTAAAACACACCAAGCATTGACGAGGATGGTTGCATGAGTCTATACGTACAACTAATCCTCCATATGATTGTGTAGACTCGCTCAGATCGGTTTCTTCCCAGTCGGGTTCCGTTTTCAGTCGTTCTTCTATCATGTCACAGAACGAGGGTGATATTTTTTCTTCGTCCAGTGCCTTCAAGGGGGCTCCCATCGTAAAGATGGTTGGGACCAACTATGAGTTGTGGTACATGCAGTTTCTTCCCCTTATGTAACGCAACAATAAGGAGCGCATTCTAACGAAGCCGGAGCTGATAGATAAGACTAGGAACAATGCTTCGTGGAAGCAAGACGACACATATGCACGTATTTGGCTCTCTATAACCCTCACTGCGTAGATAGCCAATGATATTGTGAATCAGCCCACTGCCAAAGTGATGTGGGATATTTTGGCATATACGTATGGCCAAGCGAAGAATGAGGCCAAGATTCTCCAGCTTCAGTTCGACATTTACAAGGCCAAGCAAAATGATCGTCCTACGCACACGTTCTATTCCTCGCTCTGTGGCATGTTCGAGAAGCTTCACAACTTCATGCCTATTACGACATCTACATAGCAACAGATGACGTACATGAACTCTACGATGGGGTTTTCTTGGTTGTGCACGACCCGGAGTATGATGCTTCATGTACATAGTTCCTCACTGGGGTAACCATACCTCCTATGGAGGAGGCCTAAAACCATCTCAGTAGGACTCTTATCTCTCCTGTTGCCACTCCACAACCCTCTTCAGCGATGACCGCTTCTCGTGGCAGAGGGCCTACCTAGTTCAGAGATCATACCTCATGGTAGAGGTAGTGGATGTCGGTATGGTCCTTGCACCTACTGCCATCGAGCAGGATAGTCGGAGGATACATGCTACCAGAAGCGTGGATACCCTACATTTGCGTGTGTGGCAGAACATATCGAGCCTTCAGAGACTCCAACTTCCCAGTTTTATCTACGCTTGGATGACATTGCCTTTCGTATACGAGAGATCATGACTCCAGTGGCTAGTACCACCACTACTGGATCTATCGATACCGCAACAGTAGCTAGAGCCTCTTTGAGTTCCTCATTTATCGCTTACGCTTTTATTGGTAGTAGCAGTGCAGATATGACAGAATGGATCGTGGATTCTTGTGTCTCCCACATGTGTGGAGACAGAGCTCAGTTGAGTTCCTACATGACTATACCTCATGGTGGATGGGTTGTTATCGCTAATGGGGTCTACTTGCCCATCACAGGATAGTGGGAGATGCATCTAACGCCATCCATATGCCTTCAGAATGTTTTATATGCCCCTGATTTTCAGTTGAACTTATTGTTTGGTCAGATTACTAAGGATATGCATTGTCGTGTCATTTTTGACTCCTCATCTCTTGTATTTCAAGACATACTCACGGGCAAGGTGATTGGATGTGGTTGTTAGTAGTGGGGGTTCTATAGACTGGTCCAACCTCCTTATGCTGGTATCTCCACTATTCCTACTAGACCAGTCTCATTGTACATGTGGCATCTTCGTTTTAGCCACCTTCCTCTACAGAAGTTGTGTCATGTCCTCTCATAGATTTCCATACGATCTTCCTTCCAGTGTGAGGCTTGCCAGCTTGGGAAGCACAGTCGTTCCTCCTTTCCATCTTGTCAGAGTCGGAGCAGTTCTCAGTTGTTTGAGCTCATTTATTTAGATATCTAGGGTCCAAGTCGTATCCCTGATCATTAGGGACACCGTTTTTATCTGGTCGATGTTGATGATTTTTCTAGACTTTCTTGGATTTTTTTCTTATTGAAGAGTAAGTATGAGGTTGGGCCTGTTATCAAATCTTTCATTAATGAGATAAAGAATATTTTTTCTACCAATGTCAAATATCTGCATTCTGATATTGCATTAGAGTTATGCACCTTACATATTTTTGAGTTTCTTAAATCTCTTAGCATTGTTCACCAAACCTCATCAGAATGGTATTGCCAAGCACAAACGCCATCACTTACTTGATGTGACAAGAACCCTGTTGATTCAGGGTCGTGCTCCTCATACTTACTAGGGTGATGCAGTTCTCACTGCATGATACCTAGTGATTCACATGTCCTCTGTTTTGGGAAAGGTCCCTTTCTCGATTGCATTTCTCGAAAAGGATATGTTCTCTCGTACACCTTGTGTGTTTGGATCGATTGCTTTTGTTCATGATTTCTCAGCAGGACGTGACAAGCTCTCTTCCATAATTGTCAATGGTATTTTTGTTAGCTATTCTTGTATCCATATGGAGTACTGTTGCTTTGATCCGCTTCGGCGGAAATATTTTGTCAATGCTGACATTATTTTCTTTGCGTTTGTCATGTATTTTTCTCCTACAGGTGACAGACTAGCCCCATCAGACTCTGATGAGCAGAAATACATGCCTCCATCTCCTACTATCATATCACCACTTGCACCCACTCCTGTTGCGCCACCACCTCCACCGCCACCGCCATCTCCTGTACCTACGCCTGCTCCACCTGCTTCTGGACCACCACCTACCTTGATCGAGTTTTGCCACGTGTGTATACTTGCATGTCTCTCTCTGTCTCCGTGCTCACAGGTCTTCCCCATCATCCAACATGCTTCAGGTATGTCATGAGGATGTTGTTTCTATTGATGGCACTACTGGGTTGTCTGTGCAGCATGATTCCCTACATGATGAGCATTTGCTCTCGTAAGAGGGAAACTTACATGTTCATGACATGTCAAATGATCTTGATGTGTGAATTGCTCTGCGAAAGTAGAAACGTATGTCTGCTACATATCCTCTTTGCCACCCATGTCTCCTTGAGCAGACTGCCAGACAATTTCAGGTGGTTTACCTTGGCACTATCAACCATGGAGATATCATGGTCATATTAGGAGGCTATTCAAGACAGTTAGTGGCATCTAGCAATGGAGGAGGAGATGGTCGTGCTTCAGTTGCATGGCACTTGGAGTAATGTTTCAGCTCCAGTTGAAGCATCCGTTGTTGGGTGCAAGTGAGTGCTCATCGTGAAGAATCGTGTAAATGACAGTGTAGATCGCTATAGGGCGAGACTTGTGGCACATGGGTTCACCCGGACATATGGGGCGGACTATCAGGATACTTTCTTCGGTTGCCAAACATTTTACTCTACGTATCCTTCTATCTATTGCTGTGACACGAGATTGGCACCTCTACCAACTTGATGTGAAGAATGCCTTTCTATATGGTGATCTACATGAGGAGGTCTACATGCAACAACCACGTGGGTTTATTGTTTGAGGGAAGTGTTAGAAGGTTTGCATGCTACACAATGCTATTTATGACCTTAAGCAAAGTCCAAGAGCATGGTTCCTAAAGCTCTCGGACTTGATAGAGCAACATGGGTTTGTGCGATCGACTGTCGATCACTCTCTGTTTGTGCATAAGATTCAGAGAAGTACAATTGTCATTCTTGTCTATGTTGATGATATTATTGTTACAGGAGATGCTGAGCAGGGCATTCAGGTTTTCAATGATTTTATAGGACAACAGTTTGTGACTAAGGACCTTGGTAGTTTACACTACTTTCTTGGACTGGAGTTTGCCAGGAACCAGCGAGGTCTTGTGATGACCTAGAAGAAGTGCGTTACAGATCTTCTTTCTGAGACATGCATGGTAGATTGCAGACCTACCACTACTTCTATGGACCCGAGCATGAAGCTTTACGATGATGACACTGACAAGGTCGACAAGAGGAGGTACAAGGAGCTTGTTGGTGAGCTCTTGTATGTGGCCATGACCAGTTCAGATATATCCTTTGCCATGAGCAAAGTGGGCCAATTTATGGAGCAACCCGGATAGGCACATAAGGATGCAACCCATATGATTCTGAGGTATCTGAAGACATCACTTGACACTGGACTTCTATTTAGCAGGGGTACATCCCTTTCAATTATAGCATGTGCAGATGCACATGATGCTAGGTGTTCCAAGGGTAGAAAGTATACTTCGGGCTTTGTAGTATTCATAGGGAATTCCCTGGTATCATGGAAGAGCAAGAATCGGACCGTGGTTAAAAGGTCTAGTGCTGAGTCAGAATACATGGCCTTAGTGCAGGCTAGCATAGAGATGATGTGAGTCAGATATGTTCTTACTGACCTGGCTATCGAGTTGTCTTCTCATGCACCTCGAATATGACAACCATGATGCTATGTAGTCTGTTCATTGCAAACAACCTTGCCTTCCATGAAAGACATTTTCAATGGGACCTAAGAGGGTGACTTCATTATTGGAACTTGGACATCATAGGATTCAATGCTTGTGAAGGTATGCGCATGAGGTAGTGATGGACTTGAATCTCACTTGCGATGGTGTAGATGAATGCAAAGATCAACACTTAGTAAAAAGATGCCAATCAGAGAATACATTTAGGTAGCAGTACGAATATTGGAAGGTTAATAGTATATTCTGTTGTAACGATGACTTCTTCGATACTTTCTAGCTATTATCTTCATCTTGGTATGATTTGCGTAATGCATGATTATTTTTAGTGCTTTGATGGCATCATATAATTCAGCTCAATGGCGAAACCTTTTTCTTTTAGAAAGCCCAATGGTGAAGGTTGCCATCATTTCACTAATGACAAAAAGCATGACTCACATTGGCTCTGGCATAGGTTGCCTAGTGTATGTTGCGATTTTAGCATCATGTGGTTTATAGATATGAAAAAAATAACTAATTTGAGAATAGACCACGAGATGAGGATTTCCATACTTATAATGTCAAGATCGAGGCAAAAAGACAAATTGGGAGGAGAGAACTCCACACTTTGTAGCATCTCTACCAGTGTTCACAAAATTGGCCTATGCGGCTGCATATGCGGCCGCATATGCATGTGCGGCACCTTCATCATACTGATTTCATGAAGCCCTCTATTATGCGCTCATGGTGCTTTTTTTATATGTATTTTTTATTGTGATTTTTATGTGTTTTTTATATGTATTTTTTTAAGCCACCTATTTCATGTTATTGTTCTAAAATGTATCAAATGTGTATGAAATGTGTGTTATTGTATGATTTGTATCACATTTTTTTATTTGTGTCACGTTTTTTATTGTATGAGGAAATACGAGGAAGAAAAGGAATAATGTACCAATAATTTAGCAAACTAATTTAGCCAACCAATGATTATTTTGAATGTAATATATTGGTATATGTAGAGTTTGGTACTTTTGATGGAGAATCAGTAATAAATATAACGATAGAGATAAATGACATTATAATTCAACAATAGAAGCATTTATACAAATATATATTCACATAAATTGGTATACAAGTTGCAAAAAAGTCAGTCCACTTAATTTATTATTAAGAAGGACACCATATCATCGTATCATGAATTTTAGTATATATACATAGTTATAAGTCTCACCTCCACATATTGGAGTTTACTTGTTAAAATATTGTCGCTTGAACATTTATGTTTTCTTATAATATTTTAATTAGTGCATTACCAATGTTATTAGTGTTATATTTCGATTTTCTTTCAGATACTTGCATATTTTGGTGATTGTTGTCAATTATTATGTGTACTAACTTGCTATTGAAGTATCGATATTTGATTGATAGAGATTGTTCTGAGCTCTATATGAAAGTCATTTTTCTTAGGTCTTCTGTTGGATCATAATTATACATAAATTTAGTTCAATTGTAATCAATTTTGTATATGGTTATTTATTTCTCTAAAAAATGGTTATTTATTTTTAAATAAAAAATTAGGAAATCATATAGAATCGCATCTACCCCGCATACCGCTTAATCGCTATTCAATGACCATTTCGAATGCATACGCATACCGCTTTCCTGAACCTTGATCTCTACACAACCCTCGATAGGTCAAAACTAGGACACGAATTCATTTTCCAATAATCCATGGATCATTTGAACTTCGTCCATGGAAGATCCAACTTCTCCTCAACTTCCATGGTTTTCATGAATGAGGAACTGTATCTCCATCTTCAGGAGTTCAATATGAATTGTTGCATGATCCATTACGCCACAGTTGAGGCTAATATAGTTAAACTAAAAGCTTTTCCTTTCTCCCTAGCTGATAAGGCTTCTTACTGGTTGAAGCAAAATGGCAAAGCCTTCACCCACTTTAAGTAGGGTCAGCTGCATGGATTCTTACTCAAATCCATGTTGAAAGACCTGACTATCTTATACTGACTGTTGGGTACCTAACACAACACCCACTAAGGGGGAATTTGAACCATGATCTTTTTGACGGTAGTGTCACACCCCAAAATTTGTGATCGAGAATGCTTGTGCGGACACTTTAGCGGATGCACGAACATGATCGATGGAGCTTGACTTCAGGAGGAGTCTACAGTAAGTGGATGACTCAGAGTTTATCCACGGGAGTCTTGGATACTCAACCGTACGTGGCACTGGAGAAGCGTTACAGAGGATATTGGATCAATGGTAGAGTGTCATGGAGCTTGTAGTAGTGCAAGCACAACGAGTACATGCATCAATGTAATACATGACAACGGATGCACGCATCAGTACGTACGCAAGTGCAGCAGATGGGATGCTGTGAAGCAGTAGGCATTGCGGAACAATGATGTACGGTCACACAGGCGTATGCATGAAAGCGCGCAATATCAGTAGTGATGTGTGGCAGTCCAAGGAGGCATGGATCATTGCAGGTGTTGAGTACAAGCATGAGCGAGCATGCTCAGTATTACGCGTACGAGAATGGTCTGGGGACCACGATAACAAAGTTCTGGCAGACTTCCCCTTAGCATGTAGAGTGCTAAGAAAGGGTTTATCGCACGAGGGTCTGGTGGCTGCGGGTTCCCTTTGGCAATAAGACCGAGTGTTCGACAACACTCGGTAAATTATAGCAAAGCTACATCAGCAGGGCATTGGAGCGTGAGCGTGCTGATGTCTGGACAATTGATGTGGCATCAACTGTACGAGAAGATCAAAGGGCAATAAGGGAGTCGAAGAGACATGAAGAGGAAGAATTGTTGTGGAATGCGAATGATTACCATAGAACTTGAAGAGTCTTGTGTCTTTGTGTCATTATTGTATATGTAATAATGAGTGTCCCTTAGGTTGACTTAAATCTTGTATATAAGAGGGGTGGCTCATTTGTACACAACCCTACTCCAGTGCGAGTCTTTCCTAATAAGAATAAAAGCTTTGTAATTGAGAATGCTCGTGCAGATACTGTAGCAGATGCACGAACACAATCGATGGAGCTTCTTATCCTCTCTTAGGCTTTCTCTTGGAACTATCATATATAATTGGGCACGTTAGTTTATGTCTTTTCTGGCATAAGAGGTCCTGTCTCTTTACTGTTTTAGCAGAATAAGCAGTCTTGTTTGGGCATGGCACTAGTCTAATCGTGTTGTGCTTTCCGTGGATGACTCAGAGTTTATCCACAAGAGTCTTGGAGACTCAACCGTACGTGGCACTGGAGAAGCGTTAGAGAGGACACTAGCTCGATGGCAGTGTCATGGAGCTTGTGAGCACAACGAGTACATGCAGCAATGTAAGACATGACAACGGATGCACGTAGCGGTACGTACGCAAGTGCAGCAATCAGTATACAGTGAAGCAGTATGAATTGAGGAGAAATGATGTACGGTCACACATGCATACACATGAAGGCGCATGATATCAATAGTTATGTGTGGCGGTCCAAGGAGTTTTGGAGTATTGCAGGTGTTGAATACAAGCACCAGCGGGCATGCTAAGTAGTATACGTACGAGAGTGGTTTGGGAGCTACGATAACGAAGCTCTAACAGACTTCCCCTTAGCATGTAGACTGCTAAGGAAGGGTTTACCACACGAGGTGTGGTGGTTGTAGGTTCCCTTTGGCATAAGACTGAGTGTTAGGAAACACTTGGTGAATTATGGCAAAGCTACATCAGCAGGGCGTTGGAGTGCGAGCGTGCTGATGACTGGACAGTTGATGTGGCATCAAGCGTACGAGAAGATGAAAGGACAACAAGGGAGTCGAAGAGACAAGAAGATGAAGAGTTACTGTGGAACGTGATGGATTGCCATATAACTTGAAGAGTCTCATGTCTTTATGTGTCACTATTGTATATGTAATAATAGGTGTCCCTTAGGTTGTCTTAAATCTTCTATATAAGGGGGGTGGCTCATTTGTATACACCCCACTTCAGCGCGAGTCTCTCTTTTTAAGAGTAGAAGCTTTGTATATGTGCTTGTGTGATCGAGTGGTTGTGTTTTTGAGTGTGTTCTTGAGAGTGTTCTTTGGCGATCATGAGTACATGCTTATGCTTGTGTTGGAGCGTTGGTATGTGAGCAAGTGTAAGTTCAAGAGGAGTTGGAGCGTGTTTGTGATCGTTCTACTCAAGAGGACTGGTTGGCTACAGGTTAGCTAACATCGCACATGTCGAAATCGGTAGCGGGATTTTGACCCTGTGATAGTTGGTGTTGATGCGATTTTACACGGTTTAAAAAGTTGGTTTTACCACGCCGTTGTTGTTCCACGAAAAACCGCAATCAAACAAATAATATTACAACTACGAGCACGATGAAAGTATGCAAAAAGTATGCGGCAAGAAGAGGATCGAATTCACAGGGACCAAGCAAATTTGCGATATTTGTTCTACTTTCAAACTTAAATCAAATCTTAGATCTTTTGCGACGAAAGATAGATGATGGAAAATTGCGATCTACGGAGAAAGTATTTTCAAGAGCTTAGATTGAGTAAATATTGATGTGAGTGTGACTAAGTGAGGAAGTGGGGGATGAACCGCAAATTAATATAGAGATAATAGTGTGACACTTGCAATATTTCAACATGGAATAAATATGTAAGAGTTGAAATCCATATTTCGAGAAACAAACTTGAGTAAATAAAAGGTATTATCAAATAGTTATTTCATCAAACTTAAACAAGAACCACTAATATATCAAAATACAAGAGAGATGTAAAAATGAGAAAGGAGTTCTTCTCTCTCGGAGCTTTCGGAGACGATGGCGGAACCACGAGATATTGGTGACGTGAAGACGAAGACATGGAGGCGAGGGTGCGGGGGCTGATCACGCACGGGCTGGAGTAGAGGCGTGCACACGGCGCGGAGAAGAGGGTTGAACTTCTATGGTCGAAGACGGACGCGAGGACGATGATTGCGATGCTAATTGGAGGAGCACCCCGAGGAGGATGGAGGCTGCTGTAGCTGGGCGCACCTGAGGAGGAGGATTGGTGCGCTGGAGGCTCCTATATCTTCAAGAATGCAAGGAAGAGCTGTTGTACCTGCAAGAGAAAATAGACCAGAGAGAGGGGGGTTGTGCGAGCATAAAAAATGGGAGAATGAGGAGAGTATGTGCGTGCATGAGAAAGTACAAGAGAGGGAGAATGGAAAGAGTATGTGCGTGCATGAGAAAATGCAAGAGAGGGGAGAATGGGGAGAGTATATGCGTGAGTTGAGAATGGGGTAAGAAGGCCCCCTTTTATAGATGAAATATGCTTGCAAATAAAGGGAGACATCGCATGCAAATAAAGACAAAATATCATCATGAATGCATGAAGAATTAATTTTTGCATGGGGAAGGATGAGGTGTGGACGGCTAGTGTGCTTGGGAAGGGGAGAGGGACTTTTATTATTTTCATGGGGAAGGCATATGTTGGTGGCTCTATTTATGAGAATAAAGAATGAGACTTTTACATTATCCCCCTTCCCCATTTCTTTCCAACAAAATGTAAAGTGAAATGTGTTGGATGTTGTTACATTTAATGTTATATAAGTATTCCCAATAATTCTTCATTCTCTCTGATAACAACAAATCTGAATTTTATAGATGATAATTAATCTCAGATTAGAATATGATCTTTAAATGTGAATAGAGATTTGTGAGGATATTTTCTTCAGATGATTTGTTTATTTTATGTGCTTATGTATATATGATGCAAATTGTGTGAATTTGGAGTTTACACATCAAAGATTAATATTGTACTTCACATAATTTTAGCATGTTATACTAGTATATAATGCAATCATCACACCCCCATACTTAAATCTTGCTAGTCCCGAGCAAGAATAAGATAAGTAATAATGAAAGATAGGTAAATAGCCAAGATTAGTTTGGTGAGGGTTTGCAGCAGACATACCCACAAAGTCTCGAGTTTTCAGATCCTAACACACAAATACACAAACTTCAGTAGAGTCGACCCATGGATTAATGATTTGTTCGAATTGTCGACTTGACTCGAGTTTTGTAGTTTCAACAACCTCTCAGTTCCAACAAAATCAGACATGATTTCAGAAGGTCGATCAGGTCAGCTCATCCCTAAGAAACAAGTATTCTCTTTGACTTTGAATGGATATAAACAGTGTTAGTGATATTTTAGCTTTCGTGAGTCAAGAGAGCGAGCTAACAACACAATTTATCAAGGTACCCAATGATTCCCTAGTCATATAGCCTCAGTCCTAACCTGAATTCAGGCATATTCTCTTTTCACCCAAGTATGTCAGCATAAAGAAATAGGTCATAATTCTTTGGAAAATGGGACTTAATTTTCGGGGTTTTCCGTAGACCGCTTTGGTCCGTTGCTCTCATTCTTTTCCTTTTGCAGAGCATAATCCTGGGCCTCTTTGGGCCTCTTTTAAAATTTAGGTAGCATCATTGTGCTGCTACCACGACTTTTTTGGTGGAGAAGGGTTATTTGGTGGTCTTCTTTCCTTGCTTTTGCTTCACACATCTTTGCATGATTGGTGGTTTTGGCATTTGTTTTGTGATATGCCTTTTTGTGGTGTTTTTGTTTTGGGTTTTGGCATCAAAAGATAGTATCGGCTTAATATTGACTTTGGAGGCACGATACTGGCTTATTTGCTGACATACTTAGACTAGAGAGATCATGTTGCTCCTGTGTCGAGTTCCTTCATTAGATATAGATAAAGTTCAGGCATTGGCACAACGAAGAGGACAACTCCTCACCTCAACTAGATTGTAATTGTATCTCGTAAAATAAACTCAATCAAGCTAAGTGCAATGTGCAATTGCTTAATATCCACTGAAGAGTTTAAGAGTGCTACTAATTGCTCAGGTGATCTAGTTAGATACAGAAGTTCATTCACCAGTAGAGTTAATGGAACTGAGAGAATAAAGTCCATATGGATCTGAAGAAAGCTTAAAAACTCATGCCTAGTGAAATTCTGATGAAGTTAAGTGGGATTAAGGTCAACTCAACCTCAGTCTATGATCTATGCAATGAAGAGCTGATTTCTCAATAGATAGGATAAAACTAGGAAGGACGTATTTTTGGTGGTTTTCCTACTTTTTTTAAAAAAATATTTTTAGGGGAAATTTTGCAAAATTTTTGAAGATTGTTTTTTGATGTTTTGAAAAGTATGCAACTTTGAAAACTATGCAGACACCCCCCATACTTATCAGAAACCATGTCCTCATGGTGAAGACAAAGTGTAATAGGAGGATCAGAAGGGGTGAGTGATTGTGAAAAGTATTTTTGGTTTTTTTTGAAGTGTGGAGGTGGACCCCCATACGTATCTAATGCAATGCAGTAAAGAGAAGGATACAAAGAAAGGAAAAGATACATATGGGTGTGGACCCACAAAATGTTGTTGGTTAACGTCCTAACTCGACGATTCAGCTTATCAAGAGTATCCAGTGTTGCGTGTGAGTGCAGAAGCTGTATTCAGAAAACCCAAATGAAACTCTTGATATAATACGGATATCTTGACCCAGATGTGAGAGTGCGGTTGATGAATTTGATAAATGTGTGCTCTCATTAATACGGTGAAGACATTAATTGGTTGATGAATCAGAATGAGAGATGAATCAGTTTGATCTTGGATTGGATGTGATGGGAGGGAAATGGGTGGCCTGGTGAAGGGCTCATGGACCAGATATGATGTATTGAAGTCGAGCTCTGCATGATTAAGAATTGATTCCTCCATGAGGTCCTCTGTATATTGTGATAAATCATCATTTTCCCTCAAATAATCAGCATGGTTATCCTTGGTGACATCTATTGTGAATTTCATTTCAGTTCTCTTCTTGATCCACAAAGATGATTCTTTTCAAGACATATGATTAGGAGATTCAGAGGCCAGGAGCGAGGGAATATTGGCTAATGGATGATTTTCTTCGATTGTTTTGAGTAGTTCTTCAGTATCATCCCAAAAAGGATCAGAGAATAGAAAATCACTCTGATCAGACTCGGTAGTAGAAGATGTATTCATATAGTCATCGACTGAATTGATTTGATCTTCTTTCCTTGTGGTGGGGGTAATGGAATTGGAAATTTCATCTTTGAACGAGTCATCGCAAAAAATCTTCAGCATATCATCATTTGTTGGATGGAAGGGAGTTTTGGTGCATGAAGACGTCAACTCATTGTCTGATATGTCCTCAGATTTCAACTCTAAATCTGTACTTTCCATAATTGAAAAATCACATCGGGAATCAACATCAAATGTTATATCTCCTTCTGTTTCTTCTTCCCATTGAACATAAGTGTCATCCTCAATTTCAACTTTTGTTTCAAACCAATCGATATCATTAATACACCGAGGTTCATAATTTTCAAAATCGCTTGAGGAAGGATCAATGCTATCATCAAAACATGTCTTCATCTTTGGCATACCTAGGGCTGAAGTTAATTTGAGATCAGTATTTAGTGTTTCTCAGGCTTCATCTAATTCAAAAATTTCCCGATCAGTGAGAGGACATGGTGGTGCTTCAAGTGCAGAGTCTAGATGAGACATGTCCTTATGAGTGAGTTGTGAGGTGTTCAGACTAACCTCCAGAGGATCTTTGCTGAGATGGATGGGGGCAAAATCATCAAGAATAACACAGTTCTCTATCCATCCACATTCCTCATTTTCAGAGTCACCAGAAGTAGGGGTGACATGATCCACAGGAATATTTTCATCATTGATTTTCAATTCCACTTTCTCATCTTCACAGTCAAAATGTGCCTTGGCAGTGGCCAAGAACGGTCGTTCAAGTATGGGTCTCTCACTTGGTGTATTGGCTTGATTGGACTTTTGTTGTGGTGCAACCAATTGCTGAATGGCCTGTGTCAAAGCATCAAAATCCACAGCTGAAGTTGGTTGTGTTAGTAAGGGCTCAATCAACTGTTTGGGCTGGGGTTGATTTTGGACCCAATGGACGGTGTCCTCTGCTGCAGAGAAATAACGCGTGCTGATGGGTGGTGGTCGGATGAGAGGAGCTATGGTATGTCAGATTGTCGCATTCTCTTCTCTCAAAAGTTGTAGCTGTTGGAAGATGAGGTCCATGGTGTTCGGTTTCTCTGCTCCCATGTCTCCTAGGTTGGGTGAATTTTCAGATTTCTCAGTCGAAGGAGACGGATAGGGTCGTCGTAATCTAAAGATTGTTGCAATGGATATTTCAGAGACCTACGACCTAGCATACACAGCACAATACACCAGATAATTTGTTGATTCACCAACTCACACAAAAATTGCCACGGAAGCGGTTATCTTTTCGATTTTAGTTTAGTGATTCAACAAAGGTTTTCAGAGAAATTAGAGTCCTTAAAGATGAGGTGGGTGTGGAAGATTGTGAGAAATCGATGTCCTAATCCGGCTGAGGGATCCCGGGTGCGGTACTCAGATCGTTAGATCTGATCTTCCCACAAGAACCTGTGCCCAAAACGTCGAGGAGTTACGATTTCTCTCTGCAATTCCACGTAGCATCAGGGATTTTTGTCTCTATCCAAGGGTTTTATGTGCTCGTGATTTTTGAGTCATACACGTGCATCAAACAAGCATTCAGAATTTTTCCACTTTCTGCTCGGGCCACTGCGGTGACCTTTCAAGCTTATCTTTTTAGCGTGATAAAGCACGTTTTGGTGATCTTTTTAGGTGAGCAGAGGGAGAAGACCACAGAGATGATGCAAAGAAGAAGTATTTTTTAATTTTTTTCGGTTTAAGTTCGGAGCACAAACAAATGCAAGAAATTTTAAAAGCCTAAGATGCCTAAGAGAAAGAGGGACTCACAGTGCCTGCACTTCTGGCGCTAATCCGTAATATTTTGTTCTGTTGATGGCGAGCTTTTCCGAGAAGGGGGAGAGGGAAAAAATATTACAAATTACAAGTTTGCGAAAAATGCATAAAAGACAAATGATTTTTTTTCTTTTAGAAGCCTAAGTACCTGCAACACAAAAAAATGCACAGATTAGATACTTGAAATTAAGTTAGAATGAAGAAGAAAAACAATTGCAAACGTTGCCTAGTCCCTGACAACGGCGCCAAAATGTTGATGCGATTTTACACGGTTTAAAAAGTTGATTTTACCACGTCGTTGTTGTTCCACGAAAAATCGCAATCAAATAAATAATATTACAACTACGAGCACGATGAAAGTATGCAAAAAGTATGCGGCAAGTAAATGATCGAATCCACAGGGACCAAGCAAATTTGCGATATTTGTTCTTCTTTCAAACTTAAATCAAATCTTAAATCCTTTGCGACGAAAGATAGATGATGGAAAATTACGATCTACGGAGAAAGTATTTTCAAGAGCTTAGATTGACTAAATATTGATGTGAGTGTGACTAAGTGAGGAAGTGTGGGATGAACCGCAAATTAATATAGAGATAATAGTGTGACACTTGCAATATTTCAAGATGGAATAAATATGTAAGAGTTGCAATGCATATTTCAAGAAACAAACTAGAGTAAATAAAAGGTATTATCAAATAGTTGTTTCATCAAACTTAAACAAGAACCACTAATATAGCAAAATACAAGAGAGATGTAAAAAATGAGAAAGGAGTTCTTCTCTCTCGGAGCTTTCGGAGACGATGGCGGAACCACGAGATATTGGTGACGTGAAGACGGAGACATGGAGACGAGGCTGTAGGGGGGTGATCACGCACGGGCTGGAGTAGAGGCGTGCACACGGAGCGGAGAAGAGGGTTGAACTTCTATGGTCGAAGACGCACGCGAGGACGATGATTGTGGTGCTAATTGGAGGAGCACCCCGAGGAGGATGGAGGCTGTTGTAGCTGGGCGCACCTGAGGAGGAGGATTGGCGCGCTGGAGGCTCATATATCTTCAAGAATGCAAGGGAGAGCTGTTGTACCTGCAAGAGAAAATAGACCAGAGAGAGGGGGGTTGTGCGAGCATAAAAAATGGGAGAATGGGGAGAGTATGTGCGTGCATGAGAAAATGCAAGAGAGGGGAGAATGGAAAGAGTATGTGCGTGCATGAGATAATGCAAGAAAGGGGAGAATGGGGAGAGTATATGCGTGATTTGAGAATGGGGTAAGAAGGCCTCCTTTTATAGATGAAATATGCTTGCAAATAAAGGGAGACATCCCATTCAAATAAAGACAAAATATCATCATGAATGCATGAAGAATTAATTTTTGCATGGGGAAGGATGAGGTGTGGACGGCTAGTGTGCTTGGGAAGGGGAGAGGGACTTTTATTATTTGCATGGGGAAGGCATATGTTGGTGGCTCTATTTATGAGAATAAAGAATGAGACTTTTACATTATCCCCCTTCCCCAATTCTTTCCAACAAAATGTAAAGTGAAATGTATTGGATGTTGTTACATTTAATGTTATATAAGTATTCCCAATAATTCTTCATTCTCTCTGATAACAACAAATCTGAATTTTATAGATGATAATTAATCTCAGATTAGAATATGATCTTTAAATGTGAATAGAGATTTGTGAGGATATTTTCTTTAGATGATTTGTTTATTTTATGTGCTTATGTGTATATGATGCAAATTGTGTGAATTTGGAGTTTACACATCAAAGATTAATATTGTACTTCACATAATTTGAGCATGTTATACTAGTATATAATGCAATCATCAGTTGGTATCAGAGCTTGGTTAGTGTCAAGAGATTTGGTGAAGCTAGGAGCGGTTGTTCGTGCAGTCGATCGCATGAGGAAAGAGATATTTGTTGGTGCAAGTTTATCTTCAATCGACGGAGCAAAGATGGTGGGTATCATCGAGCATGTTACAACATTGGATCAAGCAGTGACGAAGATGGAGTCCACCATCAGGGCTCATGGCCACCGCATCGCATGTATGGAGGATCGCACGTCAGAAGGATTGGGTGCTGAGAACAAGTCTCAACTTCCTTCGAAGCAGATCAAGTCCTTGGAGGTCAGACTGGAGGCGTTCAACGCGATGATGGATGATCTATGCAATGAGATCTCCCTCATCAAGAAGGCGATGACGAATGGCGGGAGCTCTACAGAGGTGCGGTGACTGAAGGTTCCTGAATCCAAACCCTTCACAGGTACTCAGAGTGCGAAGGATTTGGAGAAATTCCTTTGGGACATGGAAGTTTACTTCAAGGTGACCAAGTCGAGGGAAGTCGAGAATGTGTGCTTGGCATAGATGTACATGTCGTGTGATGCCAAGTTATGGTGGAGGAGCCATGCAGTAGATGATGCAAGACCAAGGATCTCCAACTGGGAAGATCTAATCACAGAACTGAAGGTGCAGTTTTGGTCAAAGAATACTGCATGGATCGCACATGAAGCTCTTCGGCGCTTGAAGCAGTCCATCATTGTTTGTGAGTACATAAAGCAGTTTACGTCTTTGTTGGTGGACATCAAGGGATGCTAGAGGAAGACAAGTTGTTCAACTTCATGGTCAGATTGCAAAAGCTGGACACAAGCCAAATTGTGGAGGCAGAGAATGAAGGACTTGAATTTAGCGATCGTAGTAGAAGACACATTGGTCAAGTACGGTGCTCAAGATGGCCACAATGTTGAAAAGGAGTTCACCAGCAAGCTGAAGGCGCGATCGAAGGATAAGGGCAAAGGTGTGGCCCAGGAGCCCGGAGGAATGAGAGTACTCCGAAAAGAGGGAGTAATCCAAGAGCAAGGGATGTTTCATATGCGGCTGACCCATCGAGCGCGCAACTGCCCAAAGAAGGAGAAGTTCGACTCTCTTCTGACAGACGATGAGGAAGAAGAAGAAGATGAGGTACGTTTGGGAGCAATGAGTGCTATGTAAAACATACGTCTCACGATGCTTCGAATCGGAGTTTTGAACTCGATGGAGGGAGGGACCTCTACCACAAAGAGCTTTGGAGAAGTCAATGCTTAATCGAGAATGCAAATGAGTATGATGGTATGTGTTGAACACCAACGTGTGTGCTAAAGCCACGCGATTGAAGCCGCATATAGGAGAACATCTGTCCACGGGAAGGCGAGGTAGAGCTCCGGAGGGCAATGCATCATGGACAAGGTGATGAACGTCCATGTGGGTGGAGTGGTGATGAACCACATAGTCTATGATCTTGCGGGAGGCAAGATGTCGAAAATGCTCGGAACACAGGTGGTGTTCATCTCCCATGATATAGGGGTGCTCACGGGGAACGATCATGATCGACAACGAGCGAGTGTGGATGTGAGTACTCTACATGTGGTGTTGGAGCTTAGCGATGGAGATGGTGGATCAATGAGGAATACATCGAGGATATGAGATGATGAGGAAGATCCACTTCTCAAGACGAAGGTCAAGTTATGGAGGGACACAATGATTTGTGAGAAGACCCTGTGTGAGAAGAAAGGTGGTGCAAGCTCGCACCATTCTTCCCATTGAGCCGCATCAGGAGGTACATAACAGATGGAGGATTGTGACGAGATGCTAGCTGAAGAAGGCATGCTTGGTCGAGGACAACCGATTCTTCAGGTGAGAGGCTTGTCACACCCCTAAAATATGTGATCGAGAATTATTGTTCAGACACGATAATGGATGCACAAACATGATCGATGGTGCTTCACTTCAGGAGGAGTCTACAATGAGTGGAAGGCTCGGAGTCACGTTATCCACATGAGTTTCGGAGACTCAACTGTATGTGGTAATGGAGAAGCGTCATAGAGGACATTGGCTCGGTGGTAGAGTGCCGTAGAGCTTGTAACAATGCGAGCACATCGAATACATGCATTAGTGCAAAACATGACAACGGATGCACGCAACGGTAAGTACGTGAGCGCAGTAGGACGGTATGCAGTGAAGCGGCATGCATTGAGGAACGATGTGGTATGGTCACACAGGTGTACGCACGAAGGTGCATGATATTAGCAATGTTGCATGGCGGTCCAAGGAGGCATGGAGCGTTGCAGGTGCTGAGTACGAGTATAGGCGAGCATGCTCAGTAGTACACATTTGAATGTGATCTACGATAGCGAAGTTCTGGCAGACTTTCCCTTAGCATGCAGAGTGCTAAGGGTTTACTGTACGAGGGTCTTGTGGCTGCGGGTTTCCTTTGACACAAGATCGAGTGTTCGACAACACATGGTAAATTATGGTAAATCTACATCAACAGGGCGTTGGAGCACGAGCATGTTGATGATTGGACGATTGATGTGACGTCAACTGTGCAAGAAAACAAAAGGACAACAAGGGAGTCAAAGAGACAGGAAGACGAAGAGTTGTTATGGAACGCGAAAGGTTGCCATAGAATTTGAAGAGTCTTATGTTTTTATGTATCATTAGTGTATATGTAATAATGAGTGTCATTTGGGTTGCCTTGAGTTTTATATATAAGAAGGGGTGTTGGCTCATTTATACGCACTCCTACTCCAAAGCGAGTCTACTCTTCCAATAAGAGAAGAAGCTTTGTGCCCGTGCTTGTGTAATCGTATGATTGTGTCCTTGAGCGTGTTCTTGGGTGATCCAAAGTCCGTGCTTATGCTTGTGTTGGAGCGTAGGTACGTGATCAAGTGCAAGTTTGAGAAGAGTTGGAGCGTGTCCGTGACTGTTCTACACAGGAGGCTGGTTAGCTACGGGTTAGTTAACACCGTACAGGTCAAAATTGGTAGCGGGATTTTGACCCTGTGATAGTTGCTTTCAGAGCTTGGTCGGTACCAAGAGAGCGGGCGAAGCTAGGAGCGGTTGTTGGTGCAGTCGGTCGCGGGAGGAAAAAAGATACTTGTTAGTGCAAGTTCATCTTCAGTCGACAGAGCAAAGACGGTGGGTGCCATCGAGCGTGTTGCGGCATTGAAGCAAGCAGTGGCGGAGTTGGAGTCCACCATTGGGACTCATGGCCATATTTCGTTTTCAACTGGGCTAATCTGGCGGGTTCATCAGGCCAGGCCACGCAGGATTAGATGAATCCGGGACACCTCGAATAATATATATAGTGATGCTATGGGGGGTACGAGAGTTCTAGAGGCTAGGCGCCAGAGGACGGAGGGAGATGAAAGAGTGAGAGAGAGAGAGAGGTGGTTGGCAAGGGCATTAAGTAGCTTAGCATGTTCACGGGGTTAGAGTAGTAAAAAGTCTCAGATGAGGTAGCTAGCTCTTATCCCGCTGACGGAGCTGATAGTGATGTCGCGAAGCCTGGTCTTTTTGTAGAAAAGTGCAAGCTGTTTTTGCTCCCCGGAGCGAATAACCTTTCACTATTGATAGGGCCATCCCACTATTTCTTCTAATCCTACAAAATCAGGGAAGAAGATGTCCCAGTTGTGATCTCTCACTTCACTTCCTTTCTTCCAAGCTTGGAGGATCGCCATCAGAAGGATTGGGTGTTAGAACTATTGAGAAGAGAGACAAAAATGGGATATCTATTCCATAGGGTTAGGGTCTCGCATATAGAGAGAAAACTCTAGAGAGTACAAGAGGAAAAATACATAAATACCCCTGAGGGGTTACGGAACCCGAAGGGTTAAAGGTTATGGAACCCGAAGGGTTAAAGGTTACGGAACCCGAAAGGTGACAAATATAATTATAATATAATAATTCTAACACTCCCCCTCAAGTTGGAGCGTATTTGTCGATTATGCCCAACTTGGATACTAAGTACATTAGGCGCTTCCTTGGAAGAGCCTTTGTGAGGATGTCTGCAAGTTGAAGTTCAGTGGAGATGTGTCGTCCTTCCCGTACTGCATCACGAATAAAATGGCAATCAACTTCAATGTGTTTTGTACGCTCATGGAAAACTGGATTGGTGGCGATGTACGTGGTAGATTTGTTGTCGCAGTATAAGGGTACAGGAGTGGCAACTGACATGCCAAGTTCTGTTAGGAAAGAAACAAGCCATGTGATCTCACATGTGGCCTGAGCCATTGCCTTGTATTCTGCTTCCGCACTAGATCTGGATACCACTGTCTACTTCTTGATTCGCCAAGTGACACGGTTATCCCCAACAAACATTGCGTATCTTGTAGTGGATTGGCGATCCTCAAGAGAGCTGGCGTAGTCAGAATCTATATAGGCGGAGATATTAGTGTGTCCATTCACCCCATAGAAAAGTCCACGTCTGGGAGATTCCTTCAAATATCGAAGGATCAGAAGAACATCCTGCTAGTGATTGTAAAGAGGCTTTTCCATATATTGACTGGCCTAGGATGAGAGAAGAAGTCCAACGCAGAGTAGAAGTCGGGTCGTAAAAGAAGAAGTATACACCCCGACGAAGAAGTTGATGCTCGGTGAAGACAGATAATCTGAGTAGTAGTCTAGATTGTCGGTTTATTTGTCGTGGTAGGGATCACGTCCTGAAGAATCATCTATGGCTCCCCCTTTCTCTCATACTTGATAGAATAAAGAGTATGGAACATTAAGTTGGGAGAAACAAAAAGTTGGGAGGAAGAAGTCGTGGTGAAACATGGGCTGTTGGAGAGGGTGCGGCTCCAGGCGGTGCCGACGATGCAAGAGGTGCGGCTGGAGCTGCTAGATCCTTGGGTGGTGCTTTAAGTGCCGCTGGAGGTGGCAGCTGGTGCTGTTTAGGACTCGGACTGCCTTGCGCGAGACCATCGAATCCACGAGCTACGCAGGAGGTCCAGCCCTCTCTCCTTGTCGGCAGAGAGAGGGCTGGTGGTGGCGGATTATTTAGGGTATTAGGCTTCGATCTAGGATCGTCACTCTGATATCATATTGAGAAGAGAGACAAAAATGAAATATCTATTCCATAGGGCTAGGGTCTCTTATATGGATAGAAAACCTTAGAGAGTACAAGAGGAAAAATACATAAATACCCCTAGGGGGTTACGAAACCCGAAGGGTTAAAGGTTACGGAACCCGAAAGGTGACAAATATAATTGTAATATAATAATTCTAACAAGGACGAGTGTCAACTTCTTTCAGAGCAGATTAAGTCCTTGGTGGACAATCTATGTACTAAATTTCATAAGCTTGGTTGTAGTCAAGTTTTCCTAGGGATGAAAGAATGAACACAAAAGGTTTAGTTGCTTCCCTCTCAGGTACATGCTCGGGAAAGTTCTTTTGTCTTCACTGAAATTGAGTATGCACGTACAATCTATTCTTATCCAAGGGTTGTTCTCATTCAACGGTTTGGTGTTCCATGTGAAATGTCGAAGGCCAGCTTTGCGTAGTGGTCGAGTTCACTCTTGTTCATCGGACGTCTCAAGCTGAAGAGAGGTCAACGGCGAAGCTGTAACTGATAACAAGGGAATGCATTCTCAAAGTGGCAAATTGTCGATACGGACCAAGACAACTTTTGACCTTTGATGCGGACGCTAATCTTGGCACATGCTTACTTCTCTAGCTCTCCATGCCTTAACCTAGGTTTTTGTACCTATACTTCAATTTTTCATCCCAGTGTAACCTCTCTTTGCCCTTGTTTTTTTCCCTACTACACCGGTAAGGTTATTTCATATAAATCATGTGTTCTCCGTAGATTGCTTGTGGTTGATTGTGTGCTTGGAGACTTAATTCCTTATTTACCGGTCACCACATGTTAGAACATATAAATGTGAGATGCCTAAAAACAGAGGATTTATATCTCAACAGTTAATGATCAGTACCAATATGATTTTCGCTCAGATCAACCTATTGATTAGGTTTCATTTGTTATGGAGTTCCATTTTTCTAATTTACATCTGTTGGAGTAAAAGTGGTATGCGCCCATTGAGTTGTAGCAGGGTAAATGGATCCTGGAGAAGATCCATTTACCCCCATCCAGTGTTTAGTCCCACACCGCCTGTGGGTGGGACTTGAAGGCTCTGGGAAGGCTATATAAGGAGCCCCAGACCTCCTGTACTCATTGAGAAAATCAATAGATAAACACGCCCCGTTAGAGGGCTTCTCCCGTGGTTTCATCCCGCTCCTCACGGAGTAGGGTTCCACGTTAAAATCCCGCGTTCTTTGATGTTTATGTTTTTCCATGTTGCTTCCGCATTCTTCATATTTTATAACATGGTATCAGAGCGGGTCGATTCTCGAGGAATTTATATTGAAGATTTATTTATTTATTGTAATTCGTTCGAGATTCGAAGTTGGTGTTTTATCTTGAAGATTTGTCTGTAAAGATCGAAGATGTGTTTGAAGATTTCTTTTCAAATCTGCATTTGAAGAATCTTGCGTCGTGTGATTAAGGCTGCAGATGGCCGCAGTTCTCAAATTAGAGGAGGGTTTGTTGTGAAACCCTAACTTGAGGCGGCCCTATCTTCCTCAGCATCCAGGGTTCCAAAACCCTAGTGCCATCTCTCTGTGCCGTACATGCCTCCAGTAGTCACGCTCCTGCGGTTGGCCCAGGCGGCGTTATCCCTCATCTTCCAGGCAGCTCCACCGTGGGGCTCACGCGTCCTCCTCTACTCAGCAGTAGCGGCTCCAGGCCGCTATACCCAGCCATTACCGTACCGCACCACTCCAAGCCTCTGCCGCGCCTCCAGCCATAGCCGCCCATCCAGGGCGCATCGCATAATGCGCCAGACCCTCCAGACCCTCCAGGAACCCTAGCGGGCCAAATATCTTCCAGCAGCGCCGTTGTTTCCAAGGAAAGAGGAGCATCCCCATGCGCACAGCACCAGGTTCTTCCCCGCACAATCCATTTGCCCCTCCCTCTTTGGTGGCGGCGGCGGCGCACCCTCCGCGCACAATCCTTTCGCTGGCGGCGCACCCTCCGCGCGATGCGGCCCCTCTGGCGCCGCACCCTCCGCGCGACGCACCCTCGGCCTCAGGCGGCTCCTCCTTCATCGTGGCGGCGCACGGAGCCTGGCGACCTCTGTGCGCGAAGACCCTCCATCATTGCGGCGCGCGGCAAGCAGAGAAGGCCCCTGCGGGGGGCGACGGAATTTGAAGAGGGTCCCCCGTGGGAACCCTAATGCGTGGTGAGAGGGGGCCGATCATTTCATATATGTAAAGGGGAATCTATGGGGGCTGCGTTAAAGCCCAAGAGGGTATTGTTTTATTATAAAAAAAAAAGAGAAAGAGGAGGGATCCTGCTGTTCGGATCCAATGAGCCGAAGCAAAAAAAAAGGTGCGGGGGAATTAAAAAAAAAGGAGGAAATGAGAAAAAAAATGTCGAAAAAAAAAGAGGTGCGTACAACAAGAAAAAAAACCGTACGCATGGTAAAAAAAATGAAAGAGTCGCATGCAAAGAAGAGCCGTATGCAATTTTAAAAAAAATGTGATGCAAAAGATGGAAAAAAAACGGCCTACAAAAAAAAAGGGTAACGGCTTATTTAAAAAAAAATTGAAAAGCCGCAAGTGATGTTTGTTTTCCCCATTATGTTGTCTTCTCCCAACTTGGTCAATTTGTCTGTTTTCCGACAAGTATGGGAGAAAGGGGGAGTATATGTAGAGTCACAGGTCTGTTCATGATCCATATTCCAGATGCAGATTCAGATTTCCATACCGATGAGATTTCAGACTCTACGGTTCAGATCCAGGTTCAGACTCGATGATTGTCTTCCGAGTCTCCAGTTTCAGACACGCACGAGTGTGCGGTCTTATTGTCAGATGAGCATAAGTTGCCATCATTGTCAGAGGTCCCCATCATTCTTCTAGTTGTCAGGCCAGAGTTTTCATGTGAGCCATAGGGACTCCAGAGCAGAGGACCATTCCCTTGAGAGCAAGGGTTTTCATGTGGTATCATAGGTACACCAGAGCAGTGCACCATTCTCTGAGCCAGATGGGAGAGACCCAGTTCTCCGACGAGGAGACTTCAGGCGCAAGTTCAGACTCGACGGTCAGATTCCGAGTCTTCAGTTGACTCACACTCCAGCCCGTTCGTCCTCCTCACCTGCACGGCATGAGAAGCAACGTCCTCGACTGCAGCATGTGCGCGTTGGGTTGATATTGTCCGTAGTGTCTTGTAGCGTTGAGTTGAGTTTCTGTCTGTTTGTCCAAGCTGAGCATTGCATGCTCCAGCTTGAGGGGGAGTGTTGGAGTAAAAGTGGTATGCGCCCATTGAGTTGTAGCAGGGTAAATGGATCCTGGAGAAGATCCATTTACCCCCATCCAGTGTTTAGTCCCACACCGCCTGTGGGTGGGACTTGAAGGCTCTGGGAAGGCTATATAAGGAGCCCCAGACCTCCTGTACTCATTGAGAAAATCAATAGACAAACACGCCCCGTTAGAGGGCTTCTCCCGTGGTTTCATCCCGCTCCTCACGGAGTAGGGTTCCACGTTAAAATCCCGCGTTCTTTGATGTTTATGTTTTTCAATGTTTGCTTCCGCATTCTTCATATTTTATAACAACATCACTCCCTCCCTTGTTCATGATTTCCTCTTCATTTCCTCCTTTTTTATGTGTTCTTCTTTTCTTCTTGACGTTGACTTTCTTTTATCCCCTTTTTTTGAAAAAATTACATGTATTGTAAGGTTATTCTTGGAGATTCATGTCAGTTAACGTAACATGATTTTCCTCCATTTTTACAAGCCTTATGTGATGGATTGAATTATCTAATTTTTTTAAAGGATATTTGTTAGTCCCGTAATTAAACAAAGAGACTAGTTATTAAAGGCGTAGAAATTTGAATACAAGAGTTCCAATGCGGGACATCCACACCACTAACTCCTGCTTTAGCAGGTATGTTATTAGCTTAGTAGGATACCATGGATACTAAGGGTGGGGGGGATGCCAGTAGGGCTTTCAGGAAAGCTCGAGCTCGATGAGCTCAACTCGGGCTCAGCTCGTTAAGGGCTCGCGAGCCGGACTCGAAACCTTAACGAGCCCGAGCCCGAGTTGGGTTTTATGGCTCGTTAGCTTATCGAGACGAGTCCGAGTTGGGCATTGTTCATCTCGGAAACTCGACTCGATAACTCGTTTTCCCTCTTAATAAAAAATTAAAAACATATATACCGAAAATTCCACATTGAATTTGATATAAAATAGAGGTTAAAATTTTTCTTGCCCAAAAAGCTACAAAAAAGGGTATAAGAAATCAAAATTACAAATGTCATTTGCATAATTTAATGTATAAAATGGAATAATGACTCATTAAGAGGTTCATGAGTCTGCTCATTTTGAGGTTCATGAGCCAGCTCAGAAACTCATGACTCGATAAGAGGCTCGTGAGCCAGCTCATTTTGAGGCTCGTGAGTCAGTTCAGAAACTCGTGGCTCGATAAGAGGCTCATGAGTCAACTCGAACTCAACGAGTTCGAGTTGGTGATCCAGGCCTCGATCCTTATCGAGCCCGAGTTCGAGCTTAGGTTTCTTATCGAGTTCGAGTCCGAGTTGAGGCCAACTCGGCTCGTTGAACTCGATAGACACCCCTAGATGCCAGTAGACAGATTAGAAAGCTACAACCAGAGGTAATAGGGAAAGGTCATGGTTGAATAGACGTGGCTCCTGGCAATTGGGAATGATTAACATCTATTAGCACTCAAGTTTGCTAATAGTTTGTCGAAGTGAGCGAGATGCTACTATACCCGAAAGTCTAAAGCGGTTTCCGAGAGTCTGAGACTTCCTCTTCTGTGTAGTCTTTTCTTTTTTGAGTCTCGAGATTCTTTTATGCCTCATTTGTATGCGTTATCGCCAATATGGAAGTGAATCCCATGCCCCTTGTTGCTTCGTCTTCTTCAACAAGCAGACCTCTTCTCTCAGTAATGGACTGAGAGCGGGAATCCTTTGAATCGAGCAGGATCTAATGGTCATGATCACAGAAGGAGCATGGGAATTTATTATCTAGTGATTTCAGGTTAGTCTATGGACTGCGGCAATGTCATTCGGGGCCTTCCCAGGTGGAGAAGAAAGTCCAAGCCTCATCCCGGGCTAATGAAATTAGTAGCAGTGAGTTAGGATCATGTCAAATCGATGAAATCAGTCGAAGGAGTGGAGTGCGAGCGCACTCACTCTAACGGCATACCTTTTGCATGATGGGTCAGCAAGGAAATGGGAACAACGGCTTAAGCCATTAGGTGTAGGCACTTTCCAGAGGTTTCGCCGCCGTTCAGATTCCCAGTACTCGTGACAGACGGGCTTGCTGTCACCGTGGTAACCGTTGGATGCCGTAGTTCAGCAATTTCCTTCCAAAAGGGAGGATATTGGACTGGTGGAACGCAATGGGAAGACGAACCTCCAGTAGAGGCACAGCAGGGGGACCCAGAAATAAATAAATTTACACTTCTATTTCCTTCTTTCTTTTCTTTTGATGCCTGTTTCCGTGTTGCACTTTCTGCCATGCATGCTTGCAGTGATATGTACATATTCAGAAACTTCTTTTTTTTCCCAGGTGACACCAATATGGAATTCGGAGGACTAGTTAGCACATCAAACTTGGTACGAGAAGAGAAAATCACCGTGCGATCTGATTCGAATCTTTTATGGACTATCTCCATCAAAAAGCCTACCTGAAGAAGCATTCTTCCGGGATATATATAAACCCTTGCATTCTTTTTCACATCCCTTCCAGACCGGATGGGCGCTGATTATGGCTAACCTTCTTTTCAGTTTTTATCCAAAATCACAAAACCATATTGCATTTGAACGTAGCCATTTCTCCGTCGCATATTTCCAACAGGCACCCGTTGCGAAAGAAGGTTTCAGTTGTCCCATTTGCACCCAATGCAAGCCGAACTATTCAGCAAAATTTACTCAGTTGACCCCCTTTGTTGGACGGGGAGATCGCTAGCTAGGTAAGCCCTCTTCTTATTCGGGAGAATTGTCGATTATTAGCTTGAGTGATTCAATAATTCGTCATATAAATTGTTTACATTTGTGTAAACTATCCTTCAGATCCCAGTGATTATTTCAATCTGTATTAGTTTCTGTCGAATGCGATTGAAACATCATATAACATAAAGCAGTATAGTTCTCTTTTTATTTCTTTTGGGAACTCTGGCCCATACTGTGTGTACCTGTTTCTCGATGTATTTTCGCCTAGTTCGAGTTTGAATTTGCAGATATTTTTAAGCGATCTTTAACAGTTCTGAATTTGATTGATGACTATGCAATTGCAAAATTTGTTTAGCAGATGGAATCGCCTGAGCTGTCTCCACCAAGGCAAATTCTTGTTCCAAGAGGATGGCTTGAAATAAGAATTACTCCTATCTCTAACCACAGAAGAACTTGCATCATATATCCACATATATACATATATTAAATGCATATCCAACCACTTGTACTAAAATCACTTTAAATTAGTTTTGCAATCTATTAGAATGAGAAGGTGATTATTGTGGATCTTTCATTTTCAATTATCCTCTCACCATTAGAATAAGAAAGTATTCCTGATTTCCTAAAAACACACATAACTCCTCTCTCCCCACCAAAAATGTCTCTAACCCCCTCCCCCCAGGAAAGGGTCGTCTGCTGTAGCAGGCATTGCAGCAGATTCTACATCACCTACTTCAGTCGTTTGATCGTGATCGAGCAGTTCACACAATTTTACACTTTTTGTGGGTTCGTACCATGCAAAATCGTGTGAACCGTTCAATCAAGATCGAGTAGTTCAAACGATTACTGCAGAGACAACACTACAACAGACGATCCACGCTACGTCCACCCATCCTTCTGGTGTCACCATTGGTGGAAGTGCATTAGTAGCAGTTCGACAAAAATGTAACCATGACGACACCTCCAATGTTTTAGTGGCTTGACAACAACATTAATGTGGTGGCAGCGGCATACCACTATGCATGAAGATGTAGGAGACACATGAGCGATGTTTGTGGTGTTTGATGAGAAGGGCCTCTCACTAGTGTCCATGATGGGAAAGGGAAGATGGCTGAGATATGTAGGTAGAGGTTGGTGGAAAGGTGGTGGCTTGGAAGGTAGATACTTCAATTCACTCATTAATTTTTACGCAAAAAAATGAATTCGAAAACTAAGGAAGGGAATTGTGATTTTGTTCCATTAATTAATAGATATTAATACAACAAATGTAACTTTCGATTTTCCATTTGTCATGCATGAAGTTGTAAAAATAAAGAAGGGACTTGTAATTTTGATTTGTTTAGTAGTAAATAACAAAATGTCACAATATCTTTACTTCAAAATGAGAACACATCATTAATAATAATGCATCATTAAATAATAACATCCTATCAGTATTTTTTATTTGTTCAGTAGTAAATAACAACGCAACATCAACAATTTACATCTATAATAACAACACAATATCAATATCAGTAATATACCAATACAGTAGTAGATAGTAACACAATATCATTATTTTGATTTATTAAGCAGTAAAGTAACAACGCAACTTTAGTAATAATAATAAAGAAGAGATGTGTAAATTCGGTAATCTGAGTGGTAGAAAATGAATATAATTATAGAAAATTGACTATGGAGGTGTAAAGGCATATTCCCATCAATTAATAAAATAAAGTTGTAATAATCGTAAAAAAATCTATATGGGGGCATATTCACGATCATCTTAAAAGGACATGTTTTGTACCATTTATTTGCAAAATCCTAAACTTGGGATAACATAATTAATAAAAAAAATGTACTAAGTCTTATCCTACTGTAAGTCGGCTACATGGCTTCATGTTCAAATCTATGTTGAAAGATTCGATTATTTTTTACGCTGGTCGTTGAGTACCTAACGCAACCTCTGGAAGAGTGGGATTTGAATTCTGATCTTTTATGTGGTAGACACACTGTACTACCACTAGACCATTTAGTGAGTACAAATAATATAATTAATATATCGCTGAGCATCCCAGTGGATCATCCTCTGCATATAGGTATTTGTAAGGCGTATTATGTTTGAAATTTCTGGTTCTCATTATTTAGATTTTATTGGATTTTCCCTTTTTGCTTTTTTTTGTTCGTTGTGGGAAATCCGGGAAAAATTATGGCTTAGTATGTATATTGGAGCATCGAGGCTTCTTGTAAATTTCAATTTTATTTTCTTTTATTTTCTTTTTCTTTTTTTATCTTGTTGATGAGTGTTATTATTGATGGAAAGAATTGGATTTCAAATTTCTGGAACGACCCATATCTTCGGCTTCCTGGAAATTTTTGATTTTTTTTCATTTTGTTTATTTAAGTATCATTCTGATTTTCAGATTCATATCACCTTCAATTTACATGCAAAAAAACTTATGTACCATGGGATACAAATTGTTTTACTAAATTTTTCTTTGCTTGGGTCACGATGTGGCACCCCGCTCCATGGAGAGAGCATCAGACTTAACTCCTTAGGATCTAAATACTCAGCAATAGCCACATTCATGCATCATGATTAACATTAACATTCGAAAATGTATATATATATGAATGAATAAAATGCTCTAATGATATTTATATATTCATGATTTCTAAAATTTTACAATTTCCAATTGTTACATGGCTAACAACTTAAATTACATGATCTACAACAGCATGTCAACAACTAGTACAACTCTACAAGTGAAAATGTACCCTGCGAAAGCTCAAATCACTATGGCTGCTCAACAACCTGCAAACATGGATAGGTGTTCAAAGAATATGTACGAGTCTATTATATTTTTTACAATTAGATGTTGATGATGATATGAATCTATTTGATGTTGTAATATTTTTTTTGCATGGGAAAGTGTTTACCTAGATGAAAAGTGATTTGATGTTGTCATATGAATCTATTTTTTTGTGCATGGGAAAATATTTATTTGTCAGAAATATATAAAGTAACTTTCAAACTTTATGAAAAGTAATCGACATTAAGATGGGAGAGGTTTGGTATTAATGTTCCAACTAATTTCCGTCCTTTCTTTTTATTAGATGGTTGCGACATATATAAAGGATGAGATGACATTCATCCATGTTATATTACATACTCTAGATAAAAGTGAAATTACGTAGAGATCCAAACCTCTGATCAACTACTCCATTTTCTCTATCTACTAGGGTGCATACCCGCGCTTCGCAGCGTGATAATCTTTGTTGTAAAATTTCAAAAGTATATATAACATATTAAGAATATTTTTGAAGTACGATGGGTGAAAATAGAATAATAAGATATCGTGGTAAATATTGAAGAATTAATTAAGTTGCATAAGATAAAAGAAGAAATAATAAATGACCTAAAAGAAGTGGTTGGAAAAAATCTACTGATGTAATGTTTATATAACATAATTTAGTGTGGAATTGATTGAGGAGAAACATACAATTAAGAGGTCAAACACAAAAGTGTAGATGGAAATTCAGTATAACAAATTGTGATTGTATTTTTACTCCTCCTTAGTTCTGTTGTAGTTGTTCTTTACCATAGCTTGTATCCTAAAGTTAAGTAATATTTTAAAAAGAAAGAAAGATAAGTATGTTAGATGATAAGAGAAAATGAATATTGATAGAAGTGAAGGAAAAATAAAGGAAGTAAAAGAATAAAAGTTCAGATATTGAATGCATTCGTAGTTGCATACATGTTACTGTTATTAATTTGTAAATTTTAGAGGAATTACTCAGAATTAATAGTTTTGCATAACATGAGTAAATGATTTTATATCATAATGAAAGAAATGCTAGTTTATTTTTTTCCTTCAAATGTAAATGCTTGATGATGATTACCTAATAATGATTCAATTAAGAAGAGTATAATTTTATGATATTATTATAGGTGAGAATTGAGCTTCGTTTCAAAGGTTGAAGTGATATTTTAGTTGCATATCTTCTTAACGGCTCTCTGTATTCCTTTTCCCACCTCTCTCGTTTGTTATAATGTATAATTCAATAAGTTTATTATTCACTATCTTAATGGAACTATTTTTTTATAATTACATTTTATCATAAAATTTTGTCTTAAAACTATTATTTTGAAATATATAACATAGGAATTAGGTATGATTACTTTTTTTCAAAAATAATGCACCTGTATACATATTGATGGATAAAAGTCCACATAAAACTATCATTAATAACAATGTACATTTAGAAGGGCATCAATTTCATATGAATCATTTAAAGTATCATAATTTAAAGTATTGTGTAAGTATACACTTGTACGATGTGAGTAATTGTATACAAATAATATAAAATAGAATTTATACAATCAAATGTAACATGAAATTTAAAAGGATCAATTATACATGTTAAAAATTTACCATTAAGTTAACATTTTATATTTAAAATATAGGGTTAAAATATATATATATATGGGTTATTTTTGTAGAGAAGACACCATAAAATGTGTATGTGTGTGTGTATATATTAAACCAACTGAGTATTCAGGTTACCTATGTCAAATTCCTATATTAGTGGATCTATATATAGTTATACGAAAAAGTTCAAAAATCGTATCATTTCTGTTATATCGATATTTATAAAGTCATTTATAAAATATTTTGATAACTAACTATATGTATACATATGACATTAAAAGTTTCATATGGAATTATATAATTATAGCCTATGTATAATGTAGAGGAACATCTTTGTATAATAAAATACCTATAAAATGACATATGCAAACAAAAACTCGGATACATAAAGATTATAAAGTAATTGAGTAACACATCAAATTGTCGATAATCATATATGTAAACATGCTGACTGACATCCACATTAAATTAGAAATTTTAAAAGCTATAACATGATTTATATTTTGAAATTTATCAAAATACAATACATGAGAGTAAAAAGAAAAGAACACACTCCATGGACTTTATTTTTTAAAATAAAATATACAAAAATCAAAAATTTAAAACCCATACTTAAATATGTAAATGGTAAGAATCATAAGGTCCTAATAATCAAACATTCGAGATATAGAGTAAATATGGTAGATGATCATTCGTTGAATCAGTTAATAGAGGAAGGAAGGTCTTAATGTATTTAAGAAATATCCATAAAAAATACATCGATGTACATTATAAATGAAGAGTGTTTAAATTTTTTTTTCGAAATTTTCATTTCATTTCTAAAAGTATCTATTCTATATTTTTAAAATATTATAAAGGGCATAAATAGTATTTCATTTCTAAAAATATCTATTCTATATTTTAAAAATATTATAAAGGACATAAATAGTATTTCATTTCTAAAAATATTATATTTTTTAAATATTATAAAGGACATAAATAGTATAATATTTGTCTTTATTTAATTATTGATAATATAGTACTAAATTTAGGGGGGAAAATGAGAGAAAGAGAGAGTGTGTAACGTATTGGGTATAACAAAGAAATTAAAGGGGGAGAGAGAAGATGTGAGGGATTGATAGTGGAGAGAGAAAGAGAGGAGTACGGGGGATGTGTAGTGGGGAGAGAGAGGAGAAGAGTGTGGATCGATAGTGGGGAGAGAGAGAGGAGGAGGAGAATGTAGGTATGAAAGGGGAAAGGAAACCAGAGAGAGTGCCACGTGTCATCTTCAGGATGAAGCAGGAAAAAACACACTATTAGTGTGGGTTATAGATATGCGCTCGTATAGAACCAATAAATAATTTAATTAATTTACTGCATATTTAGTCACCAAGAGGAACAAATCACATTGTTATAAACAAAACACATTAGAAAATTTTAAACATAATAATTGTGTATTTCATAATGGCCACAAGGCATTTACGTTAAAAAAAAGTTTTGATTTGAAACAGAAGGCATTTGAAACGTGTGTAAGGTATATGTTGCGTCTTTTTTAAACAAAATATTTTGCATCTTTTTTTTGGATCATGAACATCAAAGGGAAACTCATCCAGCAAAAGGGGCTTGAAGTACACATGAAGTATGCATAAAAAGTAAATCGCAATAAAAGGAGAGGGGGTCATACCTATATGTTGTTTGCGCACTCAATGTCCTATCTCCGTTCTAAGTCATTTCCCTACATCATCATGATCACAGAAGTCCTCTAAACTAAAATAAACACTTATTTAGGTCTAACCACAATAAAATCTCGAAATAGAAGAAGCGGGAGAGATAATCTTATATTTTTTCTACGGGAGCTCCTCTCCAAAAGTGGTGGTGATCCTAAGGACACTCTGATGGTGTTACGATGAGTTTCGGATGTGGGAGATGAGGAGGTGGGATGTTATGATTGCAAATTGGGAGTGATTATCTCAAAAGAGAAATTTTATAGGCCTTTAAAAGGACTTTGATGGATCCTTAGATGGATACCTCCTAAATCACGTATTAGCAATTAAAGCATGGCATATCTTCACTAAAATGATCATATCTAACTCATTCGATGCCCGATTTGGAAAATTTCAGGTGTGTCAGATTCCTAATGATGATACACATAAAGCAAGCTAACTTATTCTACAAATCAGATCAAAATTAAATTTTTCATAAAATTTTTAATTTACTGCGACTATTTGATCGTCGTCAACTTGACCAAGTTGCGAGGTTAAAAATTGGGGTTTCACACAAGCGCCCATTTGCAAATGCTAACCCCGGATAAGGTCTCATGAGGATGCCATAGGAGATGGCAGTGGTGGATATGAGGAACAATGCCAACATGATGATGAAGTCAATTAAAGTCGCAATGATATCTTTTGCAGCAAGACTAAACTCGATAAGAGAGGGTAGAACAAATGATACAAGATTTTTTTGCCTATTTTTATTCTTGGGAACGTATGTGTTGGTTACATGATCACGTTAATTCAAGTTATTATATGCCCCGGCTCCAAATGATTTGGAGCGAGGGCATCCTCATTAAACCATATATGTTACAAAAAAATATAAAAATTTTATCATATGCATGATAAATTACAAAAAACTCCATCAATTCTCAAATAGGGACCTCATCTTTCAACTGTAACAAAGAGGGGTCTGATTCTATTTTCTATCTCCAATACATGCCTACGTAAGCTTCCATGACCTTTTATGTCGATATTAAACTCTAAATTTAAAGGTCAAACCCATCTTTATTATATTTAAAAAATGAAGTCCTTAATTGGGAACTGGTGCATAGTTGGGACTCTTTTTTATAATTTACTCACATGTGTATGTGTGTGCGTGTGTGGGTGCATGTGCGTGTGTGCTTGTGTGTATGCATGTCCATGTGTGCGTGTAATATTATGGGTTTAATGGTAAGCCAACTCAGCTACCTCGCCCTTATTTTTTTCTTAAGGAATTTTCTGAAAATACTTAAAAAAATTCAGATAACTATATGACACCATATTCTCATTCAAATTTCAACTTAATTCAAGACTCCTACCCCGTCCATCAAGCTTATCAAATATTAACAGTATTAGAATTGCTGAAATTGATCCCTTATAGATGGACATGTTATGAATGCACGATTTAACATAAAATTTGATTGAGAACATGGTGTCATATAGTTATATTAATATCCATGTATTTTTAGAAAATGCCTTAAAAATAAAA